>JAXQGT010000520.1:0-10944 GCA_037040375.1 Basipetospora sp. M8501
CGACAAGTTCGCCAACTACTTCAATGAGTGCCCTATCTTCACGATTCCCGGACGAACATTCCCTGTGGAGGTCCTCTACTCGCGGGAACCGGAAAGCGACTACCTCGAAGCCGCGCTTCTTACTGTCATGCAGATCCATCTCACGGAGCCCAAGGGCGATATCCTTCTGTTCTTAACAGGTCAGGAGGAAATCGATACGTCATGCGAGATCTTGTACGAGCGGATGAAAGCACTGGGACCTGACGTCCCCGAGCTTCTTATTCTACCCGTGTACTCTGCTCTCCCCAGCGAGATGCAGAGCAAGATTTTCGACCCGGCGCCTCCAGGCAGTCGCAAGGTTGTCATCGCTACCAACATCGCTGAGACGTCTATTACGATCGATGACATCTTCTTCGTTATAGACCCTGGCTTCGTTAAACAGAGTGCCTATGACCCAAAGCTCGGCATGGACTCCCTTGTCGTCACACCAATTTCACAGGCCCAGGCAAACCAGCGTGCCGGCCGTGCCGGTCGGACTGGACCGGGCAAGTGCTTCAGACTTTACACCGAAACAGCTTTCCATAACGAGATGTTGCCCACCACGATCCCGGAAATTCAGCGCCAGAACTTGTCAACCACAATCCTGATGCTCAAGGCTATGGGTATCAATGACCTGATCAACTTCGACTTCATGGACCCGCCGCCCGTGAACACTATGCTTACAGCCCTCGAGGAGCTCTACGCCCTTAGTGCCCTCGATGATGAGGGCCTCCTCACGCGGCTGGGGCGCAAGATGGCGGACTTCCCCATGGACCCATCCCTGGCGAAGGCCATCATCGCGGCCGTTGATCTGAAGTGTTCGGAAGAGATGCTCAGCATTGTGGCGATGCACGGCATGAACGTATTCTACCGTCCGAAGGAGAAGCAGACGCAGGCAGACCAGAAGAAGGCCAAGTTCCACGACCCGCACGGGGACCACTTAACACTACTCAACGTATACAACGCATGGAAGCGCAGCGGGTACCAGAACGCGTGGTGCTTCGAGAACTACATCCAGCACCGCGTGATGCGCCGCGTGCGCGATGTGCGTGAGCAGCTCGTCAAGATCATGGAGCGGTACCGGCACCCAATCGTCTCGTGTGGCCGCGACACCCATCTGGTCCGAAAGGCGCTGTGCAGCGGCTTCTTCCGCAACGCGGCGCGCAAGGACCCCCAGGAAGGGTACAAGACTCTCATCGAGGGGACCCCGGTGTACCTGCACCCTTCGTCGGCTCTGTTCGGGAAGCAGGCGGAGTGGGTCATCTACGATACGCTGGTACTGACGACCAAGGAGTACATGCACTGCACCACGGTGATCGAGCCCAAGTGGCTCGTGGAGGCGGCCCCGACGTTCTTCAAGGTGGCGCCCACGGACCGGTTGTCCAAGAGGAGAGCGGCGGAGAGGATCGCGCCGTTGTACAACAAGTTTGAGGGGCCAGACGACTGGCGTCTGAGCGCGCAGAGGAGGTCGGGGCGGTCGGGAGGTGGTGGAGGCACTTGGGGCTAGAAGGCCTTGTTCTCTGCCTGTACTGTCCTCGTTCTTTTCTTGTACGGTCAGGGATTAGATTGTCCGTTCTTATATGATTAGCTGGGAAGAAGCGCCGGGTGTATATAAGTAGACGGGTGCATGGATTTTGAATGCCAGCGGATATCATTGCTACAAATACCAAATACGGTTGTGTGCTTCGGTCTCGTAACGTACTGGAGTGCTAGCACGACCGTAGTTTCTGCTTTTGTGTAACCCTACTACAACTTTGCTATACCCTAGACTTCTTCGCCTTTTGCTTCACGGATGCCACCAGCCCATGCAGATCAAGTTCTTGCCCGTCCTCTCTCCGCGCCTTCTTCTTACCGCTCTCCTCGCCACCTTGACCATCGCGGGTTTTCCTCTTCCGCCCCTCATCGAGCAACTTTTGCATGGTCTCGGTGCGCGTGAACATGGGGTTGGACGTATCGACGGCATACTCGTGACTCTCGAACATGGGCTTGAACCGGTCATCCAGCGACAGGTTCTGACCTTCCTGGAGATTCGCGCGGGCGTCCCCGTCCTCTGCAGAGGTCTTCTTCCCCTTCTTCTTGCCCTTCTTCTTCGTCTTGTCCTTCTCCGCCTTCTTGATCTCCTTCATGTCGAAGTGCCGGAACCGCGACATGCCATCCTCCTCCTCGCCCTGGTCCATGAGCTTCTGCAGGCGCTCCTTCTCGGCGGCCTTCTCGGCCGTCTCGGCCTCCCTCGCCTCCCTCTTCTTTAGCCGCTCCTCCTTGCGCAGCTGGGCTCGCGAGGTGGGTGCCGTGGCCGGTTCATCTACTGTCGTGAAGAAGGGGTCGTTGAAGCCGAGGTCCTCACCGTCGGCCTGCTCGGGCTTCTCCTCTACGATCACGTCCTCCTCATCGTCATCCTTGCCGGCGCGCCTCGCTAGGGCCATCTCCTTGCGCCTCTGTTTCCTCTCGCGCTCCTTCCGCGCGTACTTTTCTATCGTGGTCTCCCCTTCCACCTCCTCCTTGTTCGCGTCCGGGTTGCTGAGGAGGGCCGATGTGAAGGTGATTTGCATGTCGCCAACGGGCTCGTCTTTGGCCTTCTTCTTAGGTGCCGACTCGTCGCCGAGACCAAGGGCCTCACGCATCTTCTTTCGCGCGAGTTCCTTCTTGGACAGCGGCTTCTCGCCTTCCGCAGCCGCAGCGCCCTCGCCGTCCTCATCATCGTCGTCGTCGGTGTCGCTCGCGAGGTACGCCCGCAGATCATTCTCCTGCAGGTCGTCTCTGCTTCCAGTGAAGGCCTTGCGCATGCTCTGCTTCCGGCTCGCCTCCTCCGGATGCATGTCCCACGTGAGCTTCACCTTGGAGCTCTGCAGCGCGTTGGTGACGAACTCGACGGGTTCGTACTCCCCGGGGACCTCGGTGCACTCGTCGCGCGGGTCGTCGTCGAAGGTGACGTCGTCGGGCACGAAGCGCAGGTCGATGAAGTTTGACGACGACTGGTACTCGGTGCCGTCGGTAGCCTCATACAGGGCCTGGGCGGTGCGCCTGTCGGAGCACACCATGACGGCGTAGTAGTACCGTAGCCGATCGAGCTGGTACGCGCGCAGGGCGTCGCTGTCAAAGTCCTTGTCGTCCTCCTCCTTGAGCAGCTCGCGCTTTATCTTTTCGTCGGCCGCGTCACTGTCCTCGTCGTCATCGTCATCGTCGTCGGGATCGTCTTCGGAATCGGAGAGGTCCTTGTTCTTGTTCGAGTTCTTGAAGAGTTCGCGAGGTGGGCCCTCTAGTTCCTCGCGCTGCATACGCTCCTTGCCGAACTCGCTGGGGTATATGGATATCCTCTCGATCTTGCCGGTGCCGTTTTCAGGGAGGAAGCTGGCGAAGAGGGCCATGAGGTCGTGCGACTTGACGTAGTCCCAGTCCAGGTTGACGATGGCTATCCTGTTGGTAACCTCGCCCTCTTCGACCTGAGCCTGCTCATCGGCGAACCTCTGCATGCTGGCGGCGACGTCCAGGTCGTTGCCCTCTGCCGTCTCTTCGTCATCTTCGCTCTCGGATTCCGATTCTGAGAAGCCGCCGTCGCGAGCGGGGTCGTACTTTCTTCCCGAAGGGTATTCGTCGCCGTCTTCCTCGTCCTCATCTTCAGATGAGGAGGACTCCTGTCTGCTTTTTTTCGCCTTTGCCTTCACGTCCTGTGGCTCTTCTAAGCCCTCCTCGTCGTCGTCGTCGTCGTCGTCGTCTTCCTCCTCTTCCTCTTCACGGTAGAGGTTTTTCAGGGCCTTCTTTCCGGCATCAGACTTGAGCTTCCGGCCGTACTTGTCCACTCTGGCACTCGAAGTAAACTCATCATTCTTAAGCATGCGAGAGAAGCGCTTGTCGATGGTGGTCTTGGTCTTCTTGGAGGACGGTAGGCGAAACCGAGGGTCGGTCTGAAAGTTGGCGAAGCGGGCGTCGGTGATCTTGCCGGGGCCGGCAGAGGCCACTGCGGGCTTGTCCTTTCTGGCCATGGTTGCGACCCGAGATCCTCAATTACTAGGTAGGCGGAGGCTGTCGTTCTAGGCCACGATCAAACCGACGTCTCTCAACTTCCGTACAACTCTGTGGCAGTTGAGAGGTCGTTTGGAAATTTTAGTGGGGCGTAAAATTTACGGCGGCAGAATGGAACTGTGAAATGTCAGTTGCCGCGAAGGCGGTGAGAAGCAGATGAGCACGGGCCATACAATCGCGCACGGGCCGACGACCAGGCACGGGCCATGATGAACGTATTTACTCGTAAACTCGTAGAGGAGGACTCTAACCTGGTTTCATGTTCTCAATGATGCCCCGTTCATCCCATCAAATCTTATTTATTGATCTCATCATTGATCCTAGCCTAGGATGATGCTACGAGTAATATGTCAAGAGCACCTGGCCCCTTCATTATTGTATATTAATCAAAAGACTGAAGAGCCGCAAACAGATATGCAATTTGTGACAACAACGACATGATACAGGGCTGGCAACTGGCTTTGAAGGTGTGCAACCTCGCCGACAAAGAGGACTAGAAAAGGCCAAGGCTGCAATCGTCTTCGAAATTTGTAGGGCTCATGCTAACAGAAGGCAGTATGTCCGGTCCGAGGCGATTCTCCTGCCTGCTCTCTTTGTGGAGATTTCTCCCAGTTGAGGAAGTGTGCCGAAATCCAGGGCATCTCGGCAGCTCGGACCGACGAGTCCGACATGATTCCTTCGGAGTGGACTGACCGACGATGACGGCAACGGGGACGATAGCTAATCGGAGCTTGCTTTGCCTACCGACACTGCTTTGGGCGACCGCTGAGACGGCGGATGCGTGAAGAAGAGTGATCTCATCTGGTGATATAGTGAAGTGAAAGTTAAGTACAATTTGTGATCGGGATGTAGCCTCGGGCTAGGAAGTGGAGGCGGATGAAGTCACCTTGGCAATATTTTCAAAAAGAGATAAAACCAAAAGCCACTGCGTGGGGGCGACAACTATACGCCTAGCATCACCGATGTGCACGCACGGAGAAGAGGAGTTTGAAACCGTGTTTGTGCCCATATTCATAACTCTATGTACGGCGCTGAGGGTACACATGCAGCCTGCAGAACTACCGACAGCGCCGCATTGGGGACGTGGAGTGGTTAAGCGAGTCAGTGATGCTAGGTGTATACTGCAGAATCCCAGATGGACATCAGCGGTCCAGTCTCAATGGATCTGATTTAATTTGATATGGACGTTAGCACTGACTATCAGGATTGTACGGAGTAGATCTTCCGGTCCACGGAGCACCTGGGCAGACACGAATCTCGAGGGACACGCCCTGTGCACAAATCATAAAAGTATCGCATAGGGCATGTCTGTGTGTAGCTGGTTCGACACCCCCGCTCGGTAGTTATATGCGGAGTCCTTGCAACATCAATTTTAGTGCATCCATCATTTTTGCTCGTGACAGGGGCTCATTACAGACCCCAGGCCTGGATCAATGATTTGAGTTCTCCAGCCGTTGGTCGAAGTGGCGGTCTGAGAGGACCAACGGGTGTAGCCGGAGGTTGGCATCCGACATCACCACCACCACTAATACCCTAGATACACTGAAACCCGATACGTCAAGAACAAGGGGTGGAGTCACAGGCTAGCAATTCACTCAATACTCTACATCAATCATGAGAAGCAGCTTCGTTGAGTGTACACCACTACTCTTTCTCTTTCACGCATCGATTTGATGTGACAGTGCAGGCGACAAACAGAGGTACGAGTAGTTGCAAATGGTGTACTACTCGGTTCCAAAAAGCAGCTTAGAGTGATAATCCTGGAGATCATTGATCACGATCGACGGCCATCGACATCGGACGGGGACGGGCAGCGGACCTGTCACTAAAAGGGTCAGGTGGATACATGTAGTGTATGTAGTGTCGGGGGACTGCCCGAGTCACGTCGTCCTCATTCCTAACATAACCCCGGTTTAGATTCATCATTGATCAGTGTCACTGTTTTAGCAGAGTAGATCAATCAGCATCAATCCATCCGATTTTATTTTGGCCAGACCCGGCGATTGCTGCCCATCTTTGATGCGAAAGTGTATTATTAGTGTCCACCGGAGCATCAACCACATTTATTTGATTTGAATTTGATCCAAGACAACGAGCCCCTTGATTAATTGGTTCGATCTACTCCGCACTCCGTATAGCAATGGGCTGTGTAGGGTAGTGTACGGAGTAGGGAGACAAACGCATCAACAACACTCTATACATTTGATGTAATGATACAGAGTACATACATCAAATGCACTGGATGCACATGTGGAGCGATGGTCTCCTCTCATGTGCAGACGCCAGGTCATCCGCCCTCTTGGACCCGAAGCTCTTGGCAAATCTCTGCGCCCCAACCCAGTCGACTTTTGCCGCTGAGTTGCGGTCGGCGAGGTTTTTATCACGCTGGAGGCGCCGAATAAGAAAGCCTCCCGGTGCAACATGGCCCAAGGCTCAGCACACTACCAAGGGCCAATTTTTGATAGGCACACCCTAGTCCATACCCCAGTGGACAGCTGGATGGTGGTGACCCTCAAGGTTGGCTCGATGGTTGATGCGGCCCCCCAGGTTCCGAGATCAGGTTTTGAAAGACATTTGACCAAGGGAGGCGCGGGGCAGGTTTCTCCGTTCCCTGCCACGAATCCAAACTCGAATGTGCACTGACAGGGCTCGATCTCATCATCAGAAGTCTTACGTCTGCGGGATGTAATTCCGCTGTGCATGCTCCTTGCTTTTGGCGTTTTTTACTTAAATGCTCGTCAGAAACTTGCAGGAGTCCCAGCCTACACTGTCTGGACGTGCTGACAGAAGGAGGTTCCTCTTTTCATTTCCGGGCAGTATCAACAAGCGAGAAAAAGCATGTAAGTAGATTCCAGTGCCCAACCTCCACGAGAGGGCATGCTCTATCTCGGCTGGGAACACGTAGAGGGTGGCAACGTGAGATTCTTGATTCACGGGGGATCAAATGCGAAGAAAGAAAGGCGGGTTAGATACCGTGACTGGGTGTGCGTTTGAGTTGAGCTGTGCAGGTACCATCATTGATGCGTGATGAAGAGAAAGAGCGGTCGGGGTAGTGAACACTGAACATGAGGCAGGCGCTTCAACGAAAACTACAAACCACAGTGTACATGTATGTACAAGTTGAAGTGGTCGAAAGATCCGATCAATGATTTGATTCTGAGGCCAGGTCGTGACACGTCCGACAACACCAATGCTAGTGCTACAATTGATCGGATGCCTGGGAATTGCGCAATGACCAGACGGCGAGAGTACGGGGAGGCTCCAATCCCACATCCGACTATCCCAGCATAGGCTTTCCTTCAGTCTCTTCCCTCTCCAATCCTTCTGGCATCAGCGTTGACAACTCGTCCTCCCCTCCAGTCTCCCGGGTATCTCGAATCTGGTTCTCTACACGTCCTGACGGCCATTGATCATTGGACGCTGGAATCACCAGTACGATCCAAGGACGCTAGTGCGGCCTGCGGCCTTTCATCTCGTCCCCAGATACCCGAAGAGCCCTTCGCACGCCGAGGTCGAGACCTCGAGCTGTATGCGGTGTCTTCATTTGAAGCGTGCAGCTTACACGCTCCTGGTCCTTGAAAACGACAAAAACCACCGAGGCATCAACTCTTCATCTCCCGCTCAGTTTCGCATTCTCCATCCCCAACTTCACACCTCCGTACCGTTATACACTAATTACGGTGTCCACAGTCTGATCTTCTCCCAGCCTTCAAAAAAAAAATCGGACCAGGGTTTTATTGTTAGGGCTTTAGCTTCGGATCGTTGGGGCCCGATCTCCCGCACGTCTGTGCTGACCGCCGCTCCCTCCACCCAGTGGCAAACCCTGGTCCACTGCTCCACTGCCACTCTGATCCCTGTCACTTGGCGGAACGAGTGCCCCCATAGGAATATTCATTACCGAGCAGGACAGTACACTAATACATCTGCCTCTGCTCGGCATGACTTAAGACTATTATACAGCGAACTTTGCTCCTCATTGTTGTGGTCTTATCTATCGTTTGCGCAGTTATCACTACCACTCCCGCCATCTCGCGGCTTCCACCGAGCATCTCGTCACTCTAATCACTACCTTGCTCCGCACAAGTTCGCCCTGCTGGTGTAAACGTCGAACATTCGATATACGCTGCGGTCCCTCGACGCACAAGCACCCGCCCAAACCAACTGAAAAGGCTCTGGAATCGAGGAATACTTTTGGGAATAGAAAGAAAGCACCAGACCTCGTCACCCATGGATCGACTAGACTTAGGGAAAGGCTTGTACTACTATTCTGCAGGGTCAAGCTAGCTGGGCCGAATGAGGACAACATGGCCGGTGGCTGAACAAGACCAACATCCATTTCCAGACCCTTGACACCTGACATCCTTCCTAAGGATGGCAGCCGACACGTCGGTGCCGTTCGTGGACGACCGCGATGGCCTCTCAAGAACCCGCGAGGGCACCGACATCCCCGCTGGCAGGACTGATTTCGACATTCACATTCTCAAAGTCTTGTCTCTCAGCTTCTCAACCGTCAGCGTCGCCCTAGCACTTATTGCATTTTACTGGTTTACGAGAATGAGACGCAGCTTCCGCCACGAGTGAGTATCCTGCCCATGCAACGAACCTTCTATCTCAGACCTAACTTATAGGATAGTCTCATCATGCTCCTCATCCAGAGCGATATGTTCAAGGCTCTCTGGTTCTTGATATTCCCTGTCGTTGACTTCGTCCACGGCCCTATACGTTCGGATTCCGTCTTCTGCCAGGCGAGCGGCTTCTTCCTCTCCGTCGGTGTCGAGGCTTCAGATATTGCCGTGCTGCTCATAGCCATACACACAGCGCTGTACATCTTCCGACCTAGGCAGGCTGGGGGGCAGTCTGGACTCTATCCGTACCGACGCTGGGCCTACGCTGCCTTCTTCTGTTTTCCGCTGCTCATGGCGTCGTTGGCATTTATCAACAGCCCCGGATACACGAACGTCGGCGAGTTCTGTTATCTTCCGATCAATCCCTCCTGGCCTCGCGCTGCCCTGAGCTGGGCGCCACGATACGCCATACTCCTGATCATCATCATAATATACGCCTGCGTATACTCTTACGTTTCACTTCTGATGAAGCGATTTGGTCGCTTGAGTCCTAGACCGGACCAGCCCACGAACAACACGTGTACGCAACCTCGACGGAGAACGGCGTCCGAACCTCACTTTCCACCACCTGTATACTACGGCTCCCTTCCACCTTCGAGGAGACATTCCGACTCGTACGAGGGCCGAAGCCGCCTGGACTCGGTGTCCAGCATTTGTTCACTGAAGTTCGAACTGAATACTACTCCCCGCCCTGCGCTACCGTCGACGACCCAGGCTGCAGTCCAGTGGAATCTTTCAAGTTTTACCGTTTCTGCCACATCTCAAAGTATCGTTCATGATTCTGACGCGAAACATAATAATTATCCCTCGCCTCTGACTTACCCGGCCCTTACATCCTCAACACACCCCGAAAGCTCAAGTGCGCCTTCGAGCCGGGACGACAATATGGCAATATCTCCTTCATTAATTCCTCTAAGTGTGCCGACGTCTGCTCTGGACAAGGCGCTCGCTCGCGGCTCATTGTCTCTGCAGTCCGCGCTACCTACCCGCAGTACCACACCATGTCGCAACACCGCACCCGAGCGCCCCTCGTACAGTTCCACGACCTCCGACGATACGTTTCTCACACCCATGCATGTGGGTGGCGACGAATCTAACATGACCAAAAGGCGTGAGAAGATCCGCCACCAGCTTCGATTCCTCTTTATCTACCCCCTCGTCTACATGGTGATCTGGATCTTCCCCTTCATCTCCCAGGTTCTCACCTCCCGTAACAACGACGATGATGCCCCTTTTGCCATCGCCGTGCTTTCACTCGTGAGCCTCTGCGTGCAGGGTGCGGTGAACTCGGCCCTCTTCTCCGTCCGGGAAAAGCCTTGGCGGCACGTGCGGAGGGGTAAGAACGGGGCCACGGTGCCGTGGTACCGGCTCCGGGGGGCACGGAATGGCGGAAAGGCGAGTGTGGGAAGGACGAGAGATGAGATGATGCTTGACGGGCGGACGGCTAGACGGAGGCTCGAGGTGGAGATGGCGGAGAGGAGGGTCAGGGCTGCTGTTGGCGGGGCGGGAAGGAATGAGCCTCCCAGGCAGTGGTGGGATGTCGAGGAAAGGGGAGGGGACGTAAGCGATTGAGCAACCGCAGTTGTACAGATGACGCTGTCATGCACTTTGTTTTCCCTTTGTCACTTCTGGGCGGGTTCTCGGATCACGGGATAGGCCGGCGTTTTCGGTGTTCACTCTGGGGTACAGGCATGAGCGGGCTTCATTGGATTTATCTGCATATCGGAAGGTCTATGGGTTTGGGAAACAGGAGGAGGGAATACCCGGATAACTAACGAGGCAATGGTCACGGAGGTCGAGAGATATTGCTTTGCGGGGAGTTTGAGGCGTGGTCTTGAAACTCAGTGTCCTGCTCATCGCGGAGAGAGTGCAGTGTGCTCATTAGAGAGGATCAAAGTATGGGGTTGACAGGGCGACACGGAGATTCCAGATCAATAAATGAGAATATCTACGAATGACGTCTATCGCCGACTGATCGACAGCTCTTTGGCATCGTGTGAGATCAAGAGATCATGAGTCCAGCCACCCTCACATATATACGCTCGATTGCTCGGTCCCCCCCCTCTTTCTTTCTTCCGTCAACGGACCGCCGGATGCGGACTTCAGCTCCGAACCTATTCTTTCAAGAACTTCACAAACGCCTTTGCTATGGTAACCCCGTCATGCGCCAGCCCGGCCCTGGCGGTGGCGTCGTCGTACATCTATGAAGTCCAGAACATACCATGTAGTACCAATTCATCTCTTCTAAATGTAGAAAAGACTTCAAAGATAGCACTCACAT
>JAXQGT010000521.1:0-10973 GCA_037040375.1 Basipetospora sp. M8501
GATTGTTTGACAGCTCGCCCCCTCCCTGAAGGGGGTTTTATCGGTTGCCACGAAGCATAAGCGACAACCAAGTTGGGCCATTGCTCCACTTAAGTCTGAGACCCTCTAAGAAGGACAATTTGCACAATGCAACAAAGGCAGCCCTGCCACAGGTCAGGTGGACAACACGAAGCCCAAGATGGACACTTTGGACGTACTTGGAGACTTGAGCGAACACGGCGCATTAGTTGTACTTATCATGTTACTAAGTACGTCGGGCTAAGAATACAACGTGTATCGATTGGAATAACTGCTATTGAAATAAATAGCAGGTGATCAAGGGTAAAATTATCGCGGTTCAACTTGAGTAGGAATGTTTTGCTGATGGTATTAATCAGCTGCCGTGACTCTGCACAGTGGAAAGGCTCTTAGAGTTGCAGTGGTATGCAGTAAGACATCAAATGGGCGCATGGTTTAGTGGTATAATTCCTCTTTAGCATAGAGGCGGTCCCCGGTTCGATTCCGGGTGTGTCCAACTTTTTGCCCATTTCGCATCATAACGTTTTGTTGTCCTTGAATTTCTTCGGCGTGTCCCCAAAAGCACACCCAGCTATCTTGTTCAATGTTTGTCGTGGTATTGATGACTGTTGTATTGATCCCCCGACTGTTTACGCGACTATGGTCAGTGAGGTCCGATCATTGTTACTTATTTACTTGAGATAAGCAAAGGGAGCACACGCTCTCTCCTCAGCCAAATCGAAAGCAGGGTCTTGCTGACTTCAATTCATACTAGAGGCCCCAAGTAACCAGGGGTGCACACGAATTCGAACCATAAAGAGTTGAACTCCCTCAGAAGTGAACAGTCTACCTGTCGCTAAGTTTAAGACATCCTCGCCCGTCTCCGTGTCATCCCCAAATCCCAATCACACCACCCGATTTCTCGCCAACGAGCAACGGCGCAGACTACGTAAAACTAGTTTCTTAATACTTCCGTAGGATGATCTGGCCAGAATGTAAATGAACGGCGCTTTGAACGCTTGCTCCAGGTTATGACCTCAATGGCTGGGAATTGGGTTTCTCGTTGACATCATGCTACGTCACGTCACCCCTTGGACCACTGGCCCTTCCTTAAAATTGATTTCTTACTTGCTGCTTTCAATGGGGAGGTAGAGTCGAGCTTCTTCTCCAATCCCCGCCGAACCCACATTTTCAAGACAAAGAACACGTTGAAAACATGGTCCAAACAAGACGGCAGAGTCAGGAAGCCCTCGAGGGGCAGCCCTCCGGCGCGAGAGAACAGGAATCCAAACAAGATACCAAAGAGCCATCCCAGCGATCACACAAGCGAAAGGCAGAGGATATCTCCCACAAAGAGGAACCAGAGCAGTCCAAGGAGCACCCCGCCCCCAAGGGCCGACGCCAGAGCAAGTCCAAAGCATCGGTCGCGCATCACGAGGAGAAGCCCCAGGCATCCAAAGAACAAGCCGCGGAGAAACCCCACCCAGCCCCCAAGAAACGACGCCAGAGCAAGTCCAAGGCGGCACCAGAGCCTACGGCCAAGGAAGAAGAAGAAGCGCACGGTGGAAACGCCAACCTCGAACACCTAAAGGCCCTCATTGACAAAGTCCTCGACGAGTACGGCGAGCCACCGCTCAAGGACCTGGTCGACGAGACGGTCGAGGCGAGCAAGGTCATCATGCCCCACATCATGTACGCGATGCTCGCGTCCGCGCGCATCGGGCACGAGACGGCGAGGTCGGCACTGGAGACACTCATGAAGCACAACTACCACGACCTCAAGACGCTGGCAGCGACCACGTGGGATGAGCGCGCGCAGATGCTCTCCGAGGGCGGGTATAACCGGTACCGAGAAAGATTGTCGACCTTCCTGGGCGATTTGATAGACACAATGAAGGAGAAGTACGGTAAGCCATGTGTCCGCCAATCCCACCTGTGATGTTTTCCAGAACTCAATCTCACACCAACCTGTTTCTTCCTTAGATAACGATGCCGCCAACCTGCTCCCGGAAGACAAGAGCGGCGAAGAGGCGCGCGAGATACTAGCCAAGAGACTGCACGAGATCAAGGGGTTGGGTCCCTTGGGCGTCGACATCGTCTTAGGTGGGCTGCAGCACTATTTCACCAAGCTGGCCCCGTTCTTCGATCACCGGAGCATCGAGACAGCCAAGGAGATCGGGCTCGGCGACAACGTCGAGGCCATATACGAAGCTCTTGGGTCTGTGCCGAAGAAGATGGCCGACTTGGAGGTCGCGCTTACCAAAGTCAGGCTCGGGAAGAATGAGGGCGAGTTTCGAGGGTCACCTGCTGTCGGAGTGGAGGGCTAGATTGACTCCGGGTTGTGGTGAAGAGCGGCCGGAAGAGGGAAGAGGATGACTAGAGCGCGGGTGATAGCGCCCCATATCTGGTAGGCAGAAGAAGGGAGGGCAAAGGCACAACTACTTCCAATAGCTAATCAATGTATAATAGCGGTACTCGGATCATCAAGTTGAAGGTCGCCTGGTACTGTTCTTCTTCATCTTTAAAACAACAATGTAATTCCTGCTATACTCACACTATAGAGACAGTCTGTTCCACCGCGCCAGCGTACAAAGTCCCCACTGCATCCACTGGCGGTGGCACTGCCCTGACTAGTAGTGTCCCGATGCGCTCGTATAGCTCGAGCTCATCATCCACCCGTCTCAGCACGAGGGAAACCAGGTACTCCGCCGTCCCCTCGTGCATCCGGGTCATCCGGAGGCAGAAAACACGCGACCCTACGGGAACGTTGGCGGGACCAGGCTCGTCAAGGAGATAATCATGCAGCATGTCGAACTGCGCAGCATTACGCGAGACGAGGTAGGACTTATACGCGGTACCCTTGTAGCTCTTGGACATCGTGTCGCAGAGTACGCCCTCCACCAGCAGTCCCGACACGCGCAACACGCCCTTGGAGACGGAACCGAACTCGTCGACTGCGGCGCGCGTAACCTCACAGCTCTGGATCTCGCACAGGTGCTCGTAGGGCAACCGCTCGTCCTGCTCCAGATCGGGATCCCAGAAGTGAATTGTATCCCAGTACAGCGCATTCGTCGCCACGCTCGCCCACGACCAAGACGGTGCCGTCCGCGGGTCCGGTCTCGCCCTCCTCCCCAGCGGGGCGCGTATCGTCCAGAGCAGGTCGTCGTGCATGCTATTCTCCCACAGGCCGGCCAGGTACCTCGACGCCCGCCGGCCGGCCATGTTCCTCGCGAGGCCCCCGATGGCGGGCAATCGGTCCGTATACTTGGTGATGCCCAGCGACGTGTACGACGTGACGAGCGTGCGCCACACCTGCGCGATGTAGTACTCGGCGTACTGGTGCCACTGGGCATCGCCGTCGACAACCTCACTGCTCACGGCGTCGGCGTACATGAGCTTGGTCTTCGCGTTGGAAGCCTCTTCGGACGATCCGTGGTGTCCGATGCCGCCGCACTCGCACTCGAGCGAGGACATGCACTCGTAGAACAGCTCGTAGCGCCCAAAGTGCAGGACCCGTGGTGATAGCTGGCGCTCCTGGAGGACCCAAGCTCGTGTGAGTAAGGGATGGTATGTCTCGGTCGGGTAGCCGTTGTAGAGGACCTCGTCGATTAATTCCAAGTGGTGGTCGATCCGCTCGCGGAAAACGAGCCGGTAGGGCTCGCCATACAGAGTATCCCCGCAGATCTCAAAGTCGGCGGTCTCCGTGAAGAGGCCCCCGGCACCATTTGGTGCCTTTGTGGCCGCGATGGTGAGGAACGCGTTGGTATAGATGGAGGCCATCCGCGCTGACTCAACTTCCCAGTCGGAAGAGTCGTCTTGGATGATGCATAGAGAGTCTATCCAGATGTACCTGTACCCGAGACGCCTCGTCATAGTGATAGCGTCGCGGAAAGTGTTGGAAAGCAAATGCAGTGGAATTTGATCCTTCCACTGCTCCAGAGTAGTCTTCGTGGTCGTGATTATCTGCTGTAACCCCCAGCAGTGGCTCAGGCATAAGTAGTCATCCTTCGCGCCCTTCGTCTCGAGTAGTCGCACAACGCCGCCCTCGAGGCCTACGTCTACCACCCTGGTGGGGAGTGGCGGCTTGCTGGGCGATTTACACCAAGTGTGGGAAGCGCACAATTCGAGGAACTCTCGGATCTTATTCAAGGCTTCGTCGGAATCTGTGCGCGGAACTGTCCGTGAAGAGGCCGGCATATCATCCCAAGAGTCGGGCATAGGGTCTCCTAAAGATGATCAACGTTAACACCAGTTCACGACGACCCCGTGAATTCATCAACCAAAAGCGTGTAGTTCTCTATTTACCTTCCAGGCCGAAAAACTGGATCTCGAATTTGCTTCCGTCCGAAAATCTCAGCCTGATCTCCTTGTCCACGTCCCTGTCCTCGTCCTCGAAGCTCGCGTAGTTGAAGACTAGTCGGCAGTCGAGAATTCCCGACTCGTCCAATCGTGCAAAGTGGAGGCATTTCTGGCTTCCCCGTAACAGAATGTCACACATGTAACACGAGCTGGCCGAGCTCACAAGGTCAGACCACGGGACTGTTACGTCGTGATGCCGGTTGTCGTCTTGGATCTCATCCTCCCTGTCGCGGAGGGGACCTCGTCCTCTGAACCCATTGCACACGGGACAATCCATGATATTAATCTGGTGGTTTCTTCACTAGGGAAAGAACAGACGACGGAGACGAAGCAAATAAAAGGGAGACCGAAGTCACAGGTTGGTCTCTCAATCGGGGCAGCCGAAGTGAATACTGCGGGGTTTGGTGGAACTACCTGGTCTTACGTCCGAAGCGGGATCGTGGGAAGCAAGCGGGCGGAGACATAGCGCAAACTGTTACATAAATCTTAATCCTACATTCTACCCCCCCACCCCTATAATGCAGTGGTCCTGTTCATCAGGGGGCTGTACTAAATGGCTCAACAATTGAGGCAGTGCCTGGAAGCGCTCAGATGGACCAATGCACGGAAATGCCTGGGCTCGCAACTATTCGTTACGACTTGACTTGCCACTTCAACCATACTATAGGCAGCAACGCCTAATTCTACTTTAGTTTCAATCAACCAGGTTGTCAATAACCCTGTACAACTATTGAGACTATTTCCCTCGAAGCAAACTGCTTTCCCCTTTCGGAAAACGAGACCAACTTCTCTTGTTCCGCTTGGTGGTAGTCTGCGGAAAAGTCTTACCCCGGTACGATGCAGCCCGAAACCCTCAGATCCCATCTTACTCCGAGTCGTCGCGGTCACAAGTGTCGTCACAAGCGCCGTCGAGGCAGTATTCCAGCTTGATCATATCCGCAATCTTCACACTCGCATTAGCCCCGAGGAAACCAAAACAGTAAAACAAGGACTGAAAAAAAAGGGGGGGGGGATTGAAGCTCTCACCTTCTCGCCACTCGCGTATGCCGTAGCACTCGGCGCAGCCGTCAACACCATCGGCCAGAAACTCACATCAATCACCCTCAACCCCTCCACGTCATACACCTTCATCTCGGGATCCACGACGCCCCCCAGACTCTTCGGCATCATGGCCGCCGTGCAGCACTCGTGCGCGCTCGACGGCTCCGTGACCTCCGCCAGGATACCCTTCAACTCCTCCTCGTCCGTTACATCGTCCGAGAAGGGCGCCGCCTCGGACGGGCCCAGAACAGCCATCGAGGGCTGCGTCATAATGTCCCTGTTCTTGAGGAAGCTCGCGACCGCCAGGTCAAAGTCAATGGGGTCCGCGAACGTGCGGAAGTCGATGAGCGGGTTGTCGAGGGGATCCGTCGTGTTGATGGTTACGGAGCCGCGGCTGAGGGGCTTGAGGAAGTACATGCGCACCGAGTTCGCAGTGTCCCAGTGGATCATGGCCACGGGGACGTCCGGCCCTGAGAGCTGGCGGAGCATGATTTCGCGCTGGGCGTGGTAGCCCGCGCGGACGGTGGCGTCGGCGTCGGCGGGGAGGTACTCGTCCCAGTCAGCCTCGCGGGCGGCGTCGACGATGGCCTCACACGTGTCGGTCGCGTTGCACAGCGGGGGTAGGGCGAGGATTGTGCTCAGGCCGCGGGTTAGGACGTACGGGCCTTCTTGCTGCGAGTCGTACAGAGCCCGTTGTTCGGCGTCGTACACGGGGTCGGAATCGAGTGTGCCGTAGTTGGGCTCGATATTGTTCGTTACTGTCTCGGTATCAGTGATGGCTCAGCAATAGGGTATTTCTCTCTACTGAGGGGGTTCGACTATACCCTCGTATGGGACGATGATGCTAGGCTGGTCCTGGAAGTTATGCCCCACACCCGGCAGGTTCGCCACAACATCAATCCCGTGCGCGGTCAGCAAGGGTTCCGGCCCCACCCCGGAGAGCTGTAAGATCTGCGGCGTGTGCACGGCGCCAGCCGCCAGCAGAACTTCCTTAGTAGCATTCACAGTCTCCAAGCTGCCGCCGGCCGTGGGCAGGAATTCGACGCCCACAGCGCGCTTCTCGTCGTCGAAGAGGACGCGGGAGACTGTATGCTCAGCAAGCACGTGGTAGTTGGGCCGCGAGTCCGCGACGCGCGTGTAGTGGCTTAGTCGAGCGTGACTCCGGGTCCGGGTAGTGGAGTCAACGGCCGTGGTGAACCATGTGATACCGGCGGCGTTGCCGCCGTTGGGGTCCTCGGTCGGCGTGAGGCCAGAGGAGATTGCGGCCTCCCACCAGTTGGCTGGACAGGCGAGATGCTCTAGTTAGTCGTCGGTCCAGTGCAATGGGGGACTGCGAATTTGACTTACCGCTGCCTACGTAGAAGAAGTTCGGATAGGAACACTGAACGGGGCCGCTAGTCCCATGGACCTCATCCACCCATGAGATGTTGGCGGTCGAAGCAAAATCCTCGTCGGGTGCTGTGAAGTTCTCGCTCTATATGCATCGTAAGGGGTAAGCATCTCATCCGCAATTGCTCCAGTACACTCTCAGGCATGGGCGATGCCCCTTACCTTCTTAAAATATGGGAGATAATCGTCCCACCCCCATCCAGTGGCTCCCAGCTCCTCCCATTCATCGTACTCTCCCTCCCCTCCCCTGACAAATACCATTGCATTCGCCACAGAGCCACCGCCCACGGCGCGGCCAAGCGGCACGTTGAAAACCTTGTTGTTGAGGGCCTCCTGTGGGACGCTGGGGAGCGGGATCCACATGTACGGCACGGGGAAGTACGCCCCGGGTACGAGGACGCTATCCTCATCTTGGTCATATGGACCCGTTTCAATGACGAGGACCGTCACTGGCGAAAATAGTTAGGCATGTATGTCCACAGTACTTAATGGATATGCGTCGCTGCTCTTACCGTTCGGGTCTTCTGTAAGGCGGTCGGCGACTGTGAGTCCTGTAATTCCTCCACCTGCGATCACAAAATCGTACTCAGTCTCGACAGCCACCTGTCGCGACACGGCAGTGGCATGTCTCGGTAGACTAGCCGCACCCGCGGCGGCCACGAGAGCGAGGGTGATGAGCGACGACATTGAAGGTCGCAGACAGTAGTAAGAGAATTAACAAGGTCCAGGCTACCTACACCCGTATGGTTTGGACAGATAGAACGACGAACGGAGAGACGGATGAGTCTTCTTAAGCACCTGCGTTCGCGAGGAGTAGCTCTCTTTACTTGCGCAGAGCCCCCCCCGGGCAGTTGGTTGGTCCTCTGCTTACCCATCCCTGCCGTGCCATGGATAATCCCTGGGCCCGCAGGGCCCGCGGGGTCAAGGAGGCCACCGATTGGACGAGTAATACGAAAAGCACGTTGCGGAGAGTGACGGAACCAGTGCCGGTGCGTTGGCGGGGCGGGGAGGAGAGGATAAACGGGAACCCCCGTCATCGGCCGGCTATGGTCGCAGTGCATATGGGGACAGGTCGAATGAATGGGGCGACCGCCTCCCAAATTTATCAATGCAAGACCAGGATAATGAATCCTTCGCAAACATGATGGCAACGCTGAGCTGGGTAAGGGCGGGGATTGTGCACGCTTTTGGAAATGGTTTCTGGGCCTGAGGGGGTAGGGCAGAGGAGGAAGTGAGTGACATGTTCTAGAAAAAGACAGGCAAAGTGGGGGTTCTTCCCGTTCCAGCTTCTCGCATCCTTCCATGCCTATAACACCCGCTGGTTAAGTGCCCATGTTGGCTCGCTTGACTCTCCCCCCCGAAGCAGCGGACGGACCGATGATCACTGCCGGAACGAGCCCAGGCTCACGAATTATGCAACCCGTCAATCACTACATCACTCATCACCAGCATGAGAGGCCGGGATGTCAAAACGCCCAAGCCTGTCGCCTGGTGATAGTAGGAGGATTGGTGCACGGTGTCCTGAGAGAGAAGTCCCAAAAGGGAAATATGATGTGTTCTCTGCAGAGGGAATTGGGGTTTGATTCCTTTCTGGGTGGGACGGGCAATTGAGTTCCGCCGGGAAAAGAGATGGCCAATACATCACAACCCTGGTGGTTCACTGACGTTAAACCTGCAAAAGCTTACATGGCTAGAATGGCACAACGCACAGAGTTGGGCGGAGTAAAGGCGGCATCATTATGCGGATTCCGTACGTGAATCTGAAGCGTAAAGTGGTCACCTACGTTATGCCTCTCACTGTTGCAAGTGTTCCAGTATCCACGGCCAAGATCTAAGATCTATAATATATCGGCCTGTTGTTAGTAGCCTTGATCATTTATCATTCCAGGGTAATAGAAACTGCAATTGGCATTGCTGATTAGGGTGCTCTGTCCGTTGCCTTTGATTCCGTACTCTCCGTAAAACAGGGCGAGTCCCGCCGAATAATCAGTCCCGCGGCTTCGGTAACCAAACCCGACATTTCAACATGGTACTGGCACTCCCAGCCCCGTCTTTCTCCCAGCCGGCGATCCGCGACATGCCTCGAGGCCGCATTGTAGTTTGAAGCCACCGGACACGGGGGATCGCAGTGCGCGGCCCCGTACCATCCATCCCCGTCTATCCCGCATACTCCGAACAACCACTTTAAGTAGGAAAGTGAAAATCAGATTCCTCCAACATCCCCATCATCTGCGACGTATTATAAAACCAATCATCCAACTGCGCCCCATTCCCAATCCACACCATCGGGTCCGCCGCATCTTCCATCCCACCGTGTCCCGCGCCCGTCATCTCCCCCATCATCCCCCCACCCGCCTGCTGCTGCTGCCCCATATCCTGCTGCTGCTGCTGCGGGCGCCACCCCACCGCCTCGGACGGAAACCCCAACGTCGAGAGACACGCGTCCATGGCGCTCCGCGCGTGTTCCGCCCCGCCGCCCTCCGCCGCCGCCGACGCGCGCGCCGCGACGTACTGGTCTGCTATCTTGTACAGTACCTGGAACAGCCGGTGCATGCGGGCGGCGGACTCGGATACGGTGGGCGCGAGCCGCATGGAATCGTTGAAGGCGCGCAGGCGGGCGAGGTCGGCGGCGTCCTGGGTCTCGATGACGTTGCAGAAAAGGACGATGAAGGGGGTAAAGGGGGCGAAGAGGAGGGTCCTGCGGGGAGAGAGGGTCAGTCTCAAATTTGATGGGAGAGCGGGGGGGGCTGAGAACGCAAGATGAAGGGAACAACGGAAAGGGAAAAAGTAGCCAGGACGAAGAAGCGAGATGGAAGGGGACTGTAGAAAAGACTTGGGGAGAAACGTGAGATATATTTCCTACCAGATGACGTAGAAAGTGAATAACTCCGGATTCGCCGACTCCACCAGGAGCATGCACTCCTCGTGACGTTGGAGCGTGGCCCTCGCCGCCCGTACGCAGGCCTCGTTGAACGTGGTCGGCGATCCCGGTACCCTCGGCGCGGCGCGGTGGGCCAATGTGATGAGGGAGTAGTAGTGGACCTCGTCAGTAATGGCAAAGAACTCGAGGACCTTCTCGCCCGCCACGTCGGGGCGATGGAGCCACCGCGCCTGTTTTGAATAGGTATTGTTAAAACATATCGCTTGAACTGCATTTGGATGGTCGGATTCGTCTCTGGAAGGACCGAAATGACGGGCAAAGGACAGAAAACGGAGAGAAGATCAGCTTACATTTACTTCCTTCTCTTTCTCCACGAGAGCGTCCAGCTCGCCGACTAGCCTCTCGATCCTCCCGCGCCGCACATCGTCCGGCTGGGCGATCGAGTCCGGGCTGTATAGCATCTGGTAGATATTCCCCTGACACCGCGCGACGGCGATCCAGATGCAAAAGTAGTCCCGGAAGGGCCCGTTCGCCGGCTCGACGGGTGCCGGGGGCGGAATGCTGATGTCCCAGTCCTGGATGGTGGAGGCGCGGCCGAGGCGCAGGGACAGGCCCTTCTCGGCGAAGTAGACGGCCCAGAAGAGGAATTGCTTGTGCTCCGCGTCCTCGGGCTTGTCGGCCTTCATGGAGACGGCGCGGTGGTAGCCGAGGGTCTGGCAGAGCTCAGAGGCTTTAGATGTCAGGATCCACGCCAGCGAAGGTTTTGAGAGTTCGATGGCGTAAAAGATCTGATGCCTACAATTAGTTGTTGATTTATGGGTTTGCTTCACCTCATTCCCTGTATGAGTGCACATGGAGGGGATATCCGGGCGCTGATCAACTCACCCCAAAAAGAAGCGCGAGGATGACGTCGGAAGTCGCGGGGAGATGAAGGGGCAGTCTGGCAAGGGCCGTCTCCAGGTTCTCGCGGCATATGTCCGCGTATCTGCGGTACTCCTCCCTCTCGCCCTCCGGGACGTGGGCCGAGTAGCTCATGAACAGGCGGTACAGGCCGCCGTTGACGATGATGAAGTCAGTATCCGTGTGGTCGGGCGAGAAGTAGACGCGAAGGCAAAGCTCCGGGAGGTAAGTCGCCGGAAAGAACTCGTAGACCCAGGCGGAATCAGCGAGGCGCGGGTTGGCTGCAGGAATTCGTCAGCCCAGTTACCCAGACGTCCCGCACACATTTTTCTCCATCATCATCATCACGCCCGTACCATAGCAAGTGAGAGCGGTGAAATTATAGTTGGGGTGAGTGAGCTTACAC
>JAXQGT010000522.1:0-11273 GCA_037040375.1 Basipetospora sp. M8501
TCACCATCATTAACTGACACGGCCCATATATCCACGATCGATACCACGTCTTTAACTTCTGATGGCCTTCCGATACCCCCCCCCAGGATCCCCACGATGTAGAGTAGCCCTCGGATCTGGGCATGGAGCCGATAGCATGGGTCGTGAAGATCATGTCCGAAAATATCACTCCTCTTAAGGGGACAGCAAGACGACTTACAAAGGCTATCGGTCAATATGGTATGTACAAGTAGTCACACTAAAGAGCGTAGCTTATGTCTAAAACCCCCAGGTCAGCTCGAGATATCCTGATAAAGATTGCGTCTCACCATCAGAAGCGCTACCGTCTATGTTCAAATCTCGGGAAAGAGTTGGATTCCTTTCCAGACATCGATATTCGCCCCCTTGTGTTCGTCAAGCAGTTCGGGTAGCGGACGTAGCATCCATTCCTTAACCGCTGGAAGAATGGCCCAAGCCTGTCAATGCCCCCAAGCGATCCAGTCGCGACCAACACGTCCATGACTCTACGACCCCGCTGAGCAACCCCCGGTCCTATGCTTGTCACGGCGGCTTGACGTACGCGGCTCCCGGGCATGCTTGGGTTTGGATAGCGAAAAGGCCGTGGTGGAATTCACGATATCTTTCATCAGGTGGTGCTGCTGGTCGCGTTCTATTTCTGGCAGCCACCTCTCCCATCGAGCTTTTGGAACACGACGTTTCTTTAATCTGCAGGGCAATATAGAAGCCAATATGCCACTCAACCTTAATATATGGATGCCGGTGCCTCATAGGATCGCTCGGGAAGGTGCCTCCCTTCAGCTGCAACGTCAACCCATCGACTGGCCACGACGTGAACGGCCCGCGGTGGCATGAGTTGAACGCCCCAGCGCAAGGAGCACCACTATCGTGGGACTGGTGATGCCGAATATAGAATTGGATATTATGGCATGGATACCACAGCTTTCTCCCCCTTTCGAAGCGTCTTGCGAGCTAGCGTCAGTCGCACCACCACCCCGCAACGGACCGATGACAGCGGACACCGTCTAGATTGCCACCATGTCGCCGACCTTGATCGAGTGGATTCAGATTCCCGGAGCGTCCGCAACGTAGCATCTGACCTGCTTCTTTTCTCCATGATGGTCAGGGGTAGACGCCTTGGGTCACGGAAAAACATCTCCTTGCGATATTCGAGAGAAGTGGGTGGCTAGAAGCGATGCCAATGTCACACTCGGAAGGTGTAGAAACTGTTTTCCAGCAGATGAGACTATTCTTAGATCACATCGAATGACCCCGGGTGGAAGGGGGAAAAGAGCAAAGGAGGTTGGAGATGTCGGCGACACCTGTCAAGCTGAGGCCAGGAGAAACGACTATAAGAAGGGAGGTCTTCTCCCACATCGATGAAGACATTCCTTGATCAAGCAGAACACCAACGCCTCCAACACCTCACAGATACTCACAGTCTCCGACAGCTAAAAGCCGCCCGATACATCAGCTCATCACCATGAAGTTCCTCAGCCTCGCCTTCCTCGCCAGCCTGGCCTCGGCCGTGCCCCTCGAGGTTCAGGCCCCGAACCCTGGCGATGTCAAGATCATTAGCATCAGCGCCATCGGGTCTGGCTGTCCCGCCGGCCACGCCTATGCTACCGTTGACTCCACGGGTACCATCTTCGATGTTGCTTTCGACCAGTACATCGTCGAGGTCGGCAGCGGTGTCTCTGCGTCCGAGTCCCGCAAGAACTGCCGTGTCTCCTTGAACATCGAGTTCCCCCAGGGCCTGCAGTAAGTTTTTATTATTGCCCTCTTCCAAAATGATGGGACGACAGGGCAAAAGGAGACTAACACGAAACCAGGATGTCTATTGTGGACACCACCTTCACCGGCTACGCTGCTCTTGCTGAGGGCCAGACCGGCACCTGCAGGGCTGCCTACTCCTTCTCCGGCGGCGGCCAGGTACGTTCTGCTCAGAAGCCCCGTGGGGAAATGTGAGAGAGAGATAGAGATGCTGACGGAAAGGTATACAGTCTGTTGCTGCGCAGAAGACCATCAACGGACCCATCGAGACCAACTACGAGATGAACGAGAAGGTCGACATCCTCGCCTACTCGCTGTGCGGCGACCACACCGCGATCCTCAACGTCAACTCCGAGGTCCGCATCTCTCCTCCTGGCAGCTCGAAGAAGGGCCTCATGACGGTATGTGCTCTGCTTGGTCCCCTCGGGTGTCTCCTTGGTCGAAAAAAGGACTTTCCTGACAATTCTTTCGCAGGTCGACTCCTTCGACGGAAGGCTTCACGTCATTTTCCAGGCCAGCTGGCGCAGCTGCGGCGGCCTCGGCGTCCCCGTCTAAAGGGCGTTTTCCCTTTCTAAAGAGGTCAAGGTATGGGGGAGGCCACCACAGGAGAGTGACTAGAATGTCAAGAGTCAAGTCTGAGGTGGATAGTCCTTCATGAAAGTCGAGAATAGGAGAATCGCGTCCGCTCGGAGTATTCTGTTCTTTAGCCCAGCCACCAAATCGAGGCTTTCTAAGCTAGGCAGTCAAACAAATTGACACTTGGAATCTGAAATCTCCGGAAGGGCACCAATGTGACATGGCGGCTTTGCGAATGTTGTCAGTTCAGACACTTGACCTGGATTCCCGCTTGTATGTAACATAATGGTTGTTGGAGTTCAGATCTCGATCTTCTGCTCTCCGAGCGACTTCTCAGAGTCGGTGCACTCGCATGGTGTACTGAGATGCGGCTCAATGCAGTCCAAAGACGACAATCGACAATCGAGACTTCCCAAATACTTCCTGCCTTCACCATTTCGTACTGATTGACACTTGAGCACAAACTCAGCTTCCAGCTGATTGGGCGTGTCGATTGCGTCAACCAGTAAGTCACGTTGCCAAAGACTGCAGGAGCGGGCCCACCCCACTCTGCTCCTTCTGCAGGTGACCAAATTCCCCAGGCAGAGGACTGCATCGGAAAGTGGACTTGGACTTGGGGGCTTCAAGGCTGCGAAGACTGGGGATGCAGGAACTCGAGAACCGCGTCCCGTGTGTCGTTACGGAGGTCAAACACGCACCGGCCCTGCTGTAGTGTAGCTCTTGCACGGCCCCAGGCGAGGCCGCGTCGACTTAAATGCGATCACGACATCGAAGAAGCACATTTGTGCATATCAACTTGCCGCAAGTAATGCGTGTCGTGCTTCGTTTCTTTTTATTTCACGGCGCCTTCTGCCGTCTTCAAAACATCCGGAGTCGGCTGTGTTCCCTGCTGATTCGAGACTTGTGTCCGGGCCACCCTTGTCTACCCGCGCCCTTCGGCAGCCGATGTCCTTCCGTTTTGAGTCACGCACCGCCAATCACATCACATCTAATCAACGCCCGCCGACAACGGCGCATTCCGCCATTCGATCCGGGATTGTACTTCATGTACTCCGTACAGCCGTGCGTCTTAAAAACACCGAAGGTTGCAACAGCACACCAACACACATGAGAACCTAGGATAAGACTTGCATGTGGCGTCGGATCCGGGTCTGTGTGGGAAAGCGTTGAGTCAAGATTGATGGCATTCCATGAAAGAGCGGCGACTTGAGAAAGTCGAAGTGGCGATATCAGACGTCGGCGAGAGATGCCTCTAGTAGTGTACAGAGTGAGATGTTACCGGCGTCAACGCAACACTAACCGGAGCCGAGTGACTTTAACTGCTATCGGTATCCCGATACTCCCGTGAGAAAGGCCGGGTGCGGGTAGTGCAAAACACCGGCCCTGGAGGTTCACGCGGGTGGGTATCAATCGATACATGTACTGCAGTGCACGCTGCTCTGCATCCATACCTGTAGTTTACACTGTCTTGTGGAGTCGGCGATCATGGACCCTTGTCAAGCTTGACTCGAAGGAGGCTAGGCCGTGAGGACCCTGGGATTATGTCATTGCATATGCCCGTCTCACGCCGTTTGCCTTCGAGGGGAATGTTGACATGGCGGGGCAACTTCACCGGTCAGGCCTGCGGATGTACATTTTTACGAAATTTCTTCTTCCATCTCATATAATATTGGTTTCTGCCCCGTCCATCTCTCCTCCGACTCACACACCTCCAGCTTACCTTCACGTACACAGGGTTCACGATACCCTCTCCCTATACACTGCATCTTCTCTTCGTAATTCTAATCCTGTCCCTTGTGTTGTAAACTTCGTTTTCCACCCATCGAAGACACTTATTCTCGATTTGATTTGCCACGCCACTCGTGTCGCACCCCATGCACAAATAAGAATCGGCTGTTCGATCCATATATCCCCATCGTACCTCGTCCCGTATCTCGATAGCACAGGGTTCTGGGATCGAGGCCATGTCTGTGCCTTCATCCTCCCGCTCGTCGTCCTCGACGATGCTCTCCTCGAACAGTTCCGGCTCATCCCAGCCCCGTCGGAAGCCGAAGCTGCCTTTGCAGCAACTAGTCATTCTGGGTAAGTCTCGGCTCACTGCGGAAGCAGCTATCCACGGTGTCGTTTCTTCGTACCCAATCCTATCCTTGATTGCCGAATGCAAGGGCACCGTAATCTGCATCTTTCGGATACCCTTATGCTCCCCCATCTGAGGCTAGTCCTGGTTTCCCTCGACCTATACAGATCAGTATCTCATTGATTTCTTGCATCTTGTTCGCTCTGTTATTGTTGGCTTTCACCACAACGCTGGCTCCAAGTGGCTCTATATAATGATGCGTTAGCCACCCCCACCCAAGTTCGGCCTATCCCAGACCTCAAGATGCCCTAAAGGGGGCCCCTGAATGTCGGGCTTATACCAACGCATCGGTTGATTTGACTTGGCGGCATGGCTCAGCAGCGGGCATGTTTCTCATCACGTCTCATTGCAGGTCTATCTAGTAGCTGCCTCGGATGAACATCAATTAGTGCTGCCATGTCATTCTTGTTGAAACGGTATTTCCAAAATGCTATCTGATGAATCATCTATCAGGCATCCTCTCCTGTCCGCGAGCTAAACAATACTAACCATCACTCACAGCGGTGGCCCGGTTCTCCGAGCCCCTCGCCTTGTCTTCGGTCTTCCCTTACCTTCCTGAAATGGTGAAGGGTTTTGGGATTCCGGAAAACGATGTTGCTTATTGGGCGGGCGCCACCTCCGCCGTCTTCTCTCTTGCTCAGAGTCTCACGGCCGTCCCCTGGGGACGGCTGTCTGACAATATCGGCCGGAAACCCACAATCATTATGGGCCTGGGTAGCACCATGATCTGCTTTTTAATATGGGGTTTAGCGACGAGCCTTCCCATGGCCATTGTGGCCCGTGCGATTCAAGGCGGAGGAAACGGCAATGGTGAGTGACACTGACCTTGAACCACGCTGAGTATGAGGATTTGTTGTTCGAGTGATTGTGCTCTCAATAAAGTGTTCTTCCTGCTAACATCCTGGGGGAAAATAGTTGGAATCCTCAGGACTATGGTTGCAGAAATGGTACCGGAGAAAGAGCTGCAGCCACGGGCCTTCTCGCTCATGCCTCTCGTTTGGTCGCTCGGTTCCATATTTGGCCCGGCCTTCGGAGGTTTCTTTGCCAAGCCGGCGCAGCAGTTCCCATCCCTCTTCGGCGGTGTCCCGTTTTGGGAGAAGTATCCATTCGCACTACCCAATATAATCGCTGCTGTGTTCTTCTTGATATCGATGAGCACAGCGGCGCTTTTCCTCAGGGTATGATCTACCACACTCTCTCTCGCACTGGTGTGATGCAAAAGTCCACTGGCTGGTTTTCCTTTTGCTAACAGCAGTTAGGAAACTCTCGAGCATAAACGCCACCACGAGGATTGGGGCCTGCTGTTAGGTCGGAAACTTGCACGCCCGTTCAAGAGCCGTCGCCAGCGCCGAGCCTCGTTTGTCGATGGGGAGGCTACCGCCCCTCTCCTGCCCACGAAGTTGAGGGACTCGAGATCTAAATCAAAGCCGACTAAGACACCGGGGATGAAGGAGGTCTTCACGCGTCAGTCAACCATTGGCTTGATCTCGTACACGTTCTTGGCGTTTCACTCGGTGGCATATGATCAGGTCCTGCCGGTGTTCCTTAACTATCCCGTCCTTGAGCACACCCCAGAGAACACGCACCTGCCATTCCAGTTCTCGGGAGGATTCGGCTTGGACTCTAGTAGAATCGGGACCATCTTCACTGTATACGGCATCGTCTGCGGTCTGATCCAGTTCATCATCTTCCCTCCTCTGTGTACCGCTTACGGGGCCATACGATGCTTCAGGGCATGCTGTAAGTTGAAAGTCCTACGGTTTCCTACCCATTGCACCATGGCGGCATACCTGTGCTAACAAGTGATAACCTCAAAAATAGGCGTCATCTTTCCGATAGTCTACATGATCACCCCCTACACCGTCCTCATCCCGGACCCCCATGTCCGCTATGCCGCCCTTTTGATGGTCATGTGCTGCAAGGCATTCGCAGTCATCATTGGCTTCCCCTGCATGACCATCCTGCTAACCAACTCGTGCGCCTCACTCCGCATCCTGGGCACCCTGAACGGCTTCGCCACGACCTTTAGCGCCGCGGGCCGCGCCTTCGGCCCCGCGCTGGCGGGCGCGGCGTTCTCGTTCGGCGTGGCCAGGGGCTACATCTCCATCTCCTGGTGGCTGCTGACAGTCGTGGCGGTGATGGGCGCGGTGCCCTCTTGGTACCTCGTCGACGGACCCGGGCCGAGCAGGTCGGTCGATAACAGTGATGCCGAGGATGAAGGGAACGAGAGCGGCGGGCTGTTTGACGCGGTTGTCGCTGATGACTCGGGAGATGAGAGTCCCTATGGGGACGAAGGGGATGGTGCCGGGGAGAATAGACCCCTTTTGAAGAGCGGTGAGCGTCGGGGTGGGAAGTATAGTAATACATGAAGGAGGTGGGGAGACGCTTTTTCGGGCATTCTAGGTTACCTGCAGAGGCCTAAGCGAAGGGAAAGCGACGACATAAAAGTTTCGGAGTCTGGTTATCTGCATTACGATTTGCGAATGTAGCCGAGCGGACATTGTATTGCATAATGATCTACAATAGCCCCCGAGCAGAGACTGGTAGTAGAAGGGTTGACTGGATCAGTGAACATAATAAGTCACGTTGAATATACCGCATCGTTGCATGGGCTTCCTTGTCTTACTTGCCAGGAATAATGGCGAGAAGCATGTTTAAACTGCGAGTAGAAACTGGGATAAGAAAACCATCCGCACTGCTGTGACAGCTGCATACTTGTGCTACCCGCCGCACGAGTGGGGATGTAATGGGCAACCCGATGCTGTGTCTTCCCGAGATCCCACTCAACTCACCGAGGGATTAAGGCGACTGAGCACCAGAACACAAACGTATCATTCCCTAAAGCACAGTCGTTCTGTCATATCATCTAGATTCATGGCCTAAAACTCAACTACCGCATATCCCTAAAACGCCAGGTGTGCCCTCGCCGTGTCTGTGTCCCTTTTCTTTTCCACTGTCCTCCAGCTCTCTCCTCTCTATGCTATTGCTTTACGCAAACAGCTTCTTCTCGTAAGACTCCATGTTCACGTTACCCTCGGCCTGGGCGGACGTGGTCCTTAGCTCGAAGCGCACGGTGCCAGCGGCGACGCCGTCGCGCAGCTCCTTGAGGCTCTGGACACCGCAGTCCTGCATGGAGTGCTTGAGGCCTGCGGCTAGGTAAGGTACGAACTTGCCGATGGGGCTAAATTGAGGAAAGAATGTCAGCACAGTTACTTTGCAAGTTTAAAGAACCCGGGAGGGGCGCGAAAGGAAAATTGTGGGGGACGATGCGTACCCTCGGTGAGCTACCGAGCCCGAGACGCCCTGAGCAACGAGCACGCTGTCGCCCTCGGAGAAGTACCGCGCCGTACCGGCGTTGCTCTTCTGGCTGTCCTTGCCGCCGCCGCCGGCCTTCTTGTCCTGCATGGCGTCGATGCTGCCCATGCCGCGGTACGCCTTCACGATCTTGCCCTCCCTCGACACGAACGAGGTACCGGGCGACTCGGTGGTGCCGGCGAGCAGGCCGCCCATCATGACGGTGGTGGCGCCGAGGGCGAGGCCCTTGACGATGTGGCCGACGTTCTGGACACCGCCGTCGGCGATGCAGGGGACGCCGTACTTGGCGGCAAAGCTGCTGACGGCGTAGACCGCGGCGGCCTGCGGGCGGCCAACGGCCATGACCTCCTGCGTAATGCAGGCGGAGCCGCTGCCCATTCCGATCCGGAGGCCGTCGACGCCGGCGTGGATGAGCGAGGCGGCCTGCTCGCGGGTGACGACGTTTCCGCCAATCACCTCGAGCGTGGGGTACGTCTCCTTAATCCACTTGATCATCTCGATCTGGTACATGCTGTTACCCTGGGAGCTGTCCAGGACGACGACGTCCAGACCCGCAGCGACGAGCTTGGCGAGGCGAACCTTGTCCTCCGGGCGGGTACCGATGGCAGCGGCGCAGATGAGCTGCTTGCTGTCGGGAGCCTTGGACGCGAGAGGGAAGTCCTGGTTCTTGTTGAGATCGGAGCGGGAGACGATGGAGATGAGGTTGAAGTCCTTGTCGACGATGGGGAGCTTGCCCTTCTTGGAGTCCTTGAGGATCTGGTTGGCCTCGGCGAGGGTGATGCCGGCCTGGGCGGTGATCAGATCGGTGACCATGACGTTCTCGACGGGTTGGTCGAGGTCGGTCTCGAACTGGATGTCGCGGTTGGTGACGATTCCGAGAAGCTTGGAACCGACACTGCCAGATTCTATTGGTTGAAACAGGGAGGGTTAATATCTGTGGTCAGTCGGAAGGCCTAAATGATAGACACGTCCGGGACGAGGAGAATACACACCAGTGACAGGGAAACCGCCGAAACCCCACTTGACCCTCAGGTTCATGGCCTCGCCGACAGTGGTGTTACGCTTGATGACGACGGGGTCCAGGATGAAACCGTTCTCGAAGCGCTTGACCTTGCGCACCATGTCGGCTTGGGCCTCAGCGGAGCAGTTGTGGTGAATGACACCAAGACCGCCCTGAAGGGCCATGTGGATGGCCATCTCGTGTTCTGTCACGGTGTCCATGGGCGAGGAGACGAAGGGCGTCTTGATGGTAATGCGCTTGGTGACGGGTGACTCGAGCGAGACGGCAGAGGCGGGGAAGCCAATGTAGCCGGGCAGCACGAGGAAGTCGTTGTAGGTCAGACCGCCGTGCTTGGTGGTGTCCATCAGCTCAGCAATGTCGAGACCGTCTCTGGTCTCGTACTCCTTGAGGTCCTCCAGGGCGGACTTGAAGTCCCTGGCCTGGGCGGAGCCACTGATGGAAGCCATCTCGTCGATAGATTGAGGGTGGGTGAGGAGTGGAGGTGAGGAGGAGTGAGGTTGAAGTATATCAGATCGACCCGATTTTCAGAAAACAACAATCACAAACTCTAGGTGTGGTTGATTGAGCGTTTGTTCTCTTTTGAATCGAGGCGGCTTCTGCGAGGTGCACCTGATGGTCGATAGATACCTTCTTCCCGTAGGAAGGGAAGAAGGCAAAAAGCCAAAGGAGAGAAGAAGTCCCACCGCCGAAATTTTTTTTCCGTCTCGCGAGGACCCAAAGGTGACCGACCCCTCCGAAGTTAGGCGGTGGCAGAATTCACTGCCCTCCGAATACTGTGCATTTTACGGAGGGCGGTACGGTAATGTGGGGCTGAAGTGGGGCACGGGCTCGAATTCCTCACACCGCTTTTAAAGTGGTCTGTGCGGGCTGGGTTCGAGTCCCTATTATCAGTTATAACTACATACGTGTATCAATGATTACACTGCGGGACTATACTCACCACTATACTATCACGAAATATGGATGGTACCGCCGGCGCACCTGCCCGATTGTGGTGCGAGGGGTGAATGAAACGTGAAGTGCCCAGTTACTCCTTCCCGAGTTGATGCCAGCTCGCTCCTTCCCTGGAGATTCCCGGACACGAGTTGAGGCAGAAATGGAGAAGGAGCTCAGCTCAGCTCAGTGGTATGATTCTCCCGACCACAGGGAGAGGATTTCACCGGGCACCTCCGTCCATCCTTGCGGGAACATGCTCAAGAGATCGACTGAAATCCGCAGTGTCACCTTTGGAGTGTTTAAGGTCCAGTCCTTGTTTCCAGCTCGTTTTACGCTTGCCAGAATATCGTCCATAGAGTTCGGTTCGCTGCATTGTGTGGACGGGCGTTTGGCCTGGCGCCTCGCTTGTTGGGTAAGGCATCTGCTTGCCGTTCTGGAGCCCAATACCAGATTCAAGCAGTTATTGAACCTTTCACAACAAGCCTGCAGCAATAGAAGATATCCGTGTCTTGAGATATACCACTCGTCGGAGCTCTCTCTCGGCCTCGTTGCGACCCTGAGACATCCTCGCTCGGAACGGGATGCGCGACATGCCAACCCTTGAAGACTAGGGTGCTAACATTTGCGCAGAACAGTGGCAGCCTAGTCAAATCATGAACCTAGCCATCGATGATTGAGAACTGACTCCTCTTCGGGGAACCTTCATTGTGACTTGCGGAGCCGCGTTCCATGATGTCACTCCGTCAAAGTGGCGCTCGCTGCGCGGGGAAGAGCTCCGTGACCCTCTATAAGCTCCCTGTGTGAAACTCGAATGCAGACATTACAAGATATAGCAATCACAACCACCGCTACGTTCCTTCGTTCTATTCGACAGCAGGCGTCTGATGCAGGCGCTCACTCTGGTAAGATGAAGTCAACCACCATCTATGAACCGGGTCCTATCGAGCCCGTCCTTACATGGACGCGCCCAATTACCTCCAACCTCTGGTACATCCTCAACCACTCGCGGTGTTCTCTTCCCCAGACCGCCCTGGGGATGGTCATTCTCTCTGCCCTCATCTCCTGCTACTGTTTCCACCGTCAACCCAAGGACAAGCCCTACCAAGTTCTCTTCCCGGCGTGTCTCATACTTCTCGTCTCTTATACAGGCCTCAACACCCTGCACGACCGTAACTGCCACGCCGGGTACTTCTACGGTCCTGTGTCGCAGACCACCTTCATCACGCCTGCGGGTGTCGAGGTGCCGCTGAACTCAATCACCCGGGACCGCCTGACCGACTGGGCTTCCACTGCTCTGGACCCTCTTGCCATTGAACCGCAGTATGCATGTCATAATTACAAGGTGTCAAATGTCAGAGAGACTTGGTTTGGGCTTACAGCCGACCTGGACTTGTCTGGGCGGGAATGTAATGTATACGGTCACGATGTATCGGAGCTCGCGCTGGTAGTCGAGCAGCAGGCCAAGAATCGCCTACGTGTGGAGATTCTGCCGCGGTACATGGGCCCGGGGAACGAGTC
>JAXQGT010000523.1:0-15959 GCA_037040375.1 Basipetospora sp. M8501
GTCGGGTCCGTAGGGTCCTCGGGCGGCTTTGAGTTTCCGCGCCGGCCCCTGGGTGACCTTCCGCGCACCATGTCTGAGTGATCCGAAAGGTATCCCTCGTGCAATCCCATGCCGAGCTGCCCCAGGTTAACAGGTGCCAAGCCGTTATTCATCAACCCGGACCCGTCGTATGCGCTGAGAAACCCATTATTCCGGGGCGAGGTAAAGGGTATGCCGCCCGCTCCTCCAGGGAACCCGCTACCCTGCTGCATGGCAATGCCCGGCGAGCTAGGCCGAGAGCGCTGTCCGAAAGAGAGCCCCTGCTGGCCTTGGAGGGCGAGCATCTGGTCGCGGCCGACAACCTGGCCGTGCTCGTTGATCATAACCACGTTGGCGCCCGGGAGGTTGAGGCCCGGATTGTTGGGGTTCAGGTTGGACAGGTTCTGCGGCTGATTATCGTTAGGTTTGGTCTTGCGGTACTTGCGAACATCATCGAGGGCGAAGCGGTTGTTGACAGTCGAGAGGGCCGCGAGCTTCATAGCCGTTGCGTTGGCTACCATGTCGGCCTGATTGTTTTGCGTGTTGAAGTTGGGGACCATGGGGGTGTTGACCATACTGGCCCAGTTACCGCTCCCGCCCGCGTACGGCGAGAGAAGCGGCAGGTCGGGCTGTGGATCAGGCGCCGTCAGGGTCGTGCTCTGGATGGTATTGTTGCTCGAGAGCTGAGGGGGGCGAGGGGATCGGAGGCCCGAAGTCGGCTGTGGCTGGACAAACTGGCCCATAGGGGCGTGGGCAGTCGCAGTCTTGGCCTGCCCAGCATCTCCGCTAGCAGATGCGCCCCATGGCGAGGCCGGGTTCTGGGCACTGGAGTCCATATCGGCCGAAGATCCGGCAACGGTACTGTTCCGATTGGAAGCCGGCGGGTTCCCAGTTTGCTGAGTGAACTTGGCCTTCTCCGTGGCGATTGCGGCCGCCGCATCGGGGAACATGGCATTGATAGTCGAAGGATCAAGTCCAGACTGCCGCTTGCCCGCCGCTGGGGACGGGCGAGCAATAGAGTTACGCGCAGAGTCGACGTTCAGCTTGCTCATGGCATCACTCAGGCGGTTTGACATCGGATCTGTTTTGCATGAAGTGAGAGGTGTCAGTGATGATTTTACAGTGGTACCGTGGGGAGCAATCGGTGGACAGTTACGAACCCTTCTCAAAGCCAGTGGGGGAAAGGACTCCCGACATGGGATGATTCTTCCCCATCTGCTGGAGAACTTGGATGAAAAATCGAATCTGCACTTGCGTCGTCTGCTGAAGAAGTGCGTAGAGGGCAGCTGTGCGCTCGGCCTCGCTCAGGACGCGGAACCACTGCTCGATAGCACTCAGCTCGTCCTTAAAGTCCTGATCGAGGGTGGCCGCGGCCATCTCCTCAAGAGTCGTTTCGTACTGGTCAATATCGGCGAGCCACTCCTGGGCCAGCTTATCCTGCGGGTCCACATCGGTGTTGGTCTGACCCTGACCCTGCTGGGCTTGGCCATAGAAATCGGACGAGGGTCGGATGCGGTTCGAGGGGTTTGACCCCGTGAGGGCGGCCATGTCTGCGGAGGCACGGAGATGGCTGGAGCCGATCGCTCTGGACGAGGGGGGCCGCAGACCCGAGGTGGCCTCCGGAGTGCTGTTTCGGTTCCCGGGAACGTGAGCGCCAGACATGTTGAGCATCGCGAGGGAAAGGCCGGTGAGGTTATATATAGGATAACGAGGAGGTTTGAACAGATAGCAAGTGAGAGAGGGGTTGTTGAAGCTAAGCTTGACTGGAAAGCCAGTCCCGTCTAATTCCGTTGAAGAGAAAACGAATAGGCAATTTAATTTGACTTCCGCTGCGTGTGCGATGTAGAATGAACGTCGAACTCAGGAATCAAAAACTGACTGCCGTGGGGTAAAAGGAGGCAGCCCAAGCCAATAGAATGCAGGCCGTAGCGCTTACGGTAGAGCTTGACGCAAAAAAGTGACGACACTGTCGAAGAGTTGTCTGACCAGATACTCTAGAAGATAGCAACTAGGTGGAAGTTCTCCTCTCCTGTGCCAATTCCGACGCTATTAGGGAGAGGTGAAGACCCGATGGTTCTGGCGGGAATAGCTTGCAAGTGGCTCGAGTCCGATGTGGGCAACCGATAATATCCAGACTGCTTAGTTCGCCAACAGACAGGCTAGAACAAAAGCTTCTCGGATGGACGGGTTATCGCTTAAGGTAGGCGAAAGAGTGTTGTTCGGAGCGAGTTCTCGAGGTCTCTCAGAAAAAGAGATGGGGGATTAAGTCGCTGGCTGAAACAGGGCGTCGCGAATCCCGCCAGGAGTCACGGAAAATCCAAAAGAGCAGAAACAAGCCGGACCCGCAGGCGGAGCTGTCAGCAGACGCGGAAATATTATGTACGAGGACTTTTTTCCTGGGCTGAAGGAAGGCAACGGTCAAGAGGGGAGCCACACCACAGGTTGGCGAGAGAAGGATAATAGGGGGGTTTGGAAACGCAGCGAGTGGCTCGGAATTTCTTCGGATTCTCCGGGTGCAACTTTATTAGAAAACAGACTCAGAGAGTACCTNAGATGGGACATTTGGTTCGGGATACGCCATCTCCTCAATCCACGGCACAGCAAAAAAGAAGAAAATTGCTATATAAGATATGATAGCTCCAATGTTTTTTCTGTCTGTCTCAAGCAACTACTCCGTAGAAATAGTGTCTCCAGATTTAAGCAGGTATCAGGTCTGTTCATGGCCTATCCAGTACTCTAATGCATTTGAGATACATAGGTAACTATGTTAGAAAGGTTAATTGGACAACTCGAGTGGTGCAAAGTCATTGACTTGGCATTTGTCGCTGAGGAGTCTCTGTTACGTATGTTACCTCAACTGCTTTCTCACGAGTTCTTGGGCCTTGGAAGACCTGAAAGGAGAGCGATGATGACGTAGGAATTTATGTTTCACTCACCCCGGTGTGCAAGGCCGCCATGGGTAACTGTGCGCGCAATTGCCCTTCGTAGTCCTCTTTCTTGAGTGAGCGGCCTCTGAGTGGTTCCACGTCGATAATGGCGGCGTCGAAGAAAACGTGTGCTTTCCAGTCTGAGATCTATGTCGTCCAACTACCCTAACGTACATAGATAGACCACTAGTAAGAGTTCCACAATCCAAGAATTTCGCAGTCATAACACACCAGTCATATGATTGAGGGCTAGTCATGTTGATGCCCAAAAGTATCTATCAATGCCAAGTGTCATACAACATGAGCATATTGTACTCTCCTCGTGGTGTCTTTCTTTTCTTCTAGGAGTGTGGGGCGGGGGCATGTTGTTTTATTGATGAAATGCTAATGTCTTGCCCCGATTCCATTCGACCTTTCTAATCCCTTTCAAGTTTTCCCGCCCTTTTGCCCCTTTTGCTAACTAGCAAGCCCACCGCCGAGCTCTCAGCGCAAGCAGATAAGTCCCCTGCATCTCTGCGCCCAAAGGACGCTTTCTTCAGACGTAACTATCGTCCTTCCTAGCTTCATTCGCAGTCGATTAGGGCAGAACCTAATAACCGCTAAAGCCTCATTTTACACCTTCATATACATGTACTTATCTATTCCCTCTCTTGCTCTCGACTATACGTGTTCATACCAGCTACAGCAACGGCAGCTTAGTACGTCTCCCATACGGTCGCATGGCTTTCTAACTCCCCGCTAAAAGGGTGCGATTCTAAGTTTCGTAGAACTGCGGAAATGCGCAGAAATCGGTACCTTCGCTAGCGTGCAATTTCAAAGGTCACTTTCTCGGACCCACAAAATCGCATCTCAAGGCATTTTGTAGGCTGGGAGAAAAGGTGCGTTTTAAATAGCTTTTATTAGCTAAAAAAGTAGGTAGAACCCCTCTAGAACCCCCCTCTCTAGCGTAGTACCTCGAGCTTGGCGGGAATATGCCAAAATTCGACAGGAATCCCGGTGAGCTCTAGTGAGATTTTAACGGAAAATACATGCAGATAATGTTGGCTGGTAAGCTTCACCTGATCGCATTGAGCAGCAGACCACATTGGGTCTACAAATCCGTAAATACCGCCATTTGTATAGGTTACTTCCCGAGTATCATTGCTATCGGGCCTATGAATGGTAAAATTTACTGCATGATATCATTTGGACTGGTTGGTCTCGGGTTTAAGCTCCCAATGTCCCGACACGGATATCTCTCTACCCGTCCCAGTCGTCCTGGAATATAGGGTCATGATGGCCTCCACCTCCAGTTGAAATCCTAACTCTCGTCATTTTCTACCGTTTCTGCTCATTCTATGGGTGCCAAAGTAGCCTACATAGCGCGACCGAGTTTGCATCAATGTTACCCAACTCATGACTCGTCTCTTGTCGTGAGAATCGCTCTGGGGTCCAGTGTCCAGCTAATAGTAAGTAGCCATTACCTCTGTCTTCGTGAGCGGCCTACGCGCCCATATCTTATGGTGTGACGAGGTGACCTAGGACAAAGGAGAATTATAATCAGAGTCCCGCTAGGGATCAAGAGAGGAGGACCGTCGAACCTGCAGTCTGTATTTGGCGCCAAAGTTTAGACTCAAGACTCTCTCCAGTTTCCCCGTGTTGATTCGACTTCCCCGCAAGACCTGCGTCGGGGCATGGCTTTGGAAGCTTTCCTCACTTGTATTTGGGTGAGAGTCGTAGGACGGGTATAATTGGTGTCCCGCGCGGTATGTAGATGATTCACGTCGATGTTGGTCCCGTTTTCTGAAGCCAGGCGGACTCAAGGAGCGGAGAACGTCTTTTAATGTCCGCATAGATTTGTTCATGATGTCCAAGGTTGACTGATCGTGTTGCATGGTCTTTTCAGCGTTCCAAGAAGAGCTTCATGTCACTTACACTGTGACCCAATTGAGGACGAAGAAGTCGGTTGAGAAATTTCTGGGAAAATGGAGAGCGGGGCCTGGCTGATAGACATACATTTGAATTGTTCGCCCTCCCAGCCTCAGCCAAGAGCCGCATATCCCGTCCTAGCGTCCTATTGACCGTTTATGGATCGTATTGGAGCGCTGTGGCTTATGTTGTGTAACACTCCTCTGACACACAACAAGTTGGTAGGCTTAACCAAATGAGATCAGCAGACTAGGTGTCTTGCAGGAAATATTGACATGTGCGTGGCGGTGGCTAACCAGCACTATCCAAATGTTTGCTCTTCCGCGGCGCTTTGGGGGTTAGAAGTGTCTTCATCTTATCCCGCAAGGGTGCAGAGCAGGCTGCGGAATATCCAGAGGAGACGTGGGGGAGAGAAGGCGGCCGGTGAAAACGGCCAGTATGTCTAATAAGGAGTGCCCCATGTCTTGACAAGCCCTGTTCCTTCAAATAGAGAGAGCATAAGATGAGAGGTGTCACGAACAAACGACTCAGCGATCCATCACGTCCCAAGTTTACAACTCACCACTACGCTACCCCATACGACATAGACTAATGAGTGGGAAAGCAGCGTCCAGGGACTACGTCGCTTGTATCGTACGAGAAGCGTCTGATACATGCGCCAACGACAGAAGCAAGCGATTTGTGAGTCGGAAGTCGCTAGTCCGCGATCTGGACCTGGGTACTGTGTGTAATCTTCTACACATGTGCTTTCCCGGGGACAGCGACGATCGCCTCTACCTTCGCGACAAAGTCAAGTCTGCTGCCGCCCATATCAGTCCTGAAAACGATTGCTCATGTGGCATGAGGAGATGTACTGGTGCGAGAATCATATTCGTGACACTGTCACTTATCGCGCGCGAAGACTCCATCGGCGCCTTCGCACGGGATGGTGTATGCGATGCCTCTCTACCATTCTCTATTGAGGAACTAGATCTCGTGAGCCGAGGTCCGGGTCAAAAACCACCCCCTGAAGAGACTCGGACATGGAGTATGCCTGAGAAGGAGTTGTTTTGCCACTTTCAATGGGCCATGCTATCGCCGTATTTCGAGAGAACAGACCTTGGGCAGATCGAAAATAGGGAGCTCGACGCCGAAGTTTGCCTACCCTGGTCGGAGTATTGCGCGCCGCCTCGGAAACCTGAAGAATACGACAGTCCCGACCAATATGACGAGGATGACGACCGATGTGACAAGTTCCCAACCTCCGTCAAGAGAGTCAAGATTAGCAGACACTTTCATGACTTCGTAAGTCCCCTAGCGCAGTATTCCCTTTGGAATTGGCCAGCTCAGCCACCCCCGTACTATTATCCACCTGAGTGGTGTATCTATGCGCTTACTGACGTTTGATCTGGTAAATCTGCCTTAGGCTTATGAACATTTTGCTCTCAAGGGTCAACAGTGCATGCGCGGTTGGGCTGCCTTCAAAAATGAGGTAGCTGGGCTCGTAAGAACAGCCATACCTCACGAGAACGTCGTCACACTTCTAGGGGCATTTACTCATGCAGAACGCCGCTACCTTTTATTCCCGTGGGCTGAGCATGGAAGCCTGGAGGACCTGTGGCAAAAGGTCGTGCCGGGAGGCCAGGACGGTCAAAACCAGTGGTGCTCCACTGACTGGGTCTGGAACCAGTGTCAAGGCCTCGCGGAGGGCCTCTCCTTTATACACGGGTTCCAAGACCCATCCTCGGAGGGCCAGCTCCACGGTGACATTCAACCCAGGAATATCCTATGCTTCGAGACACGGGACCAGCGTGGGGAGTCGTCACTTGTTCTCAAGATCACCGATTTTGAGTTTTCCGCAAGATGCGATCCCGGTTCTACTGTGGAAATCAGTCACGTAGCATCAACGTATCACCCGCCTGAGGTCAAGAAGCATGAGAGCGATGCTCAATATGTAGCGCAAAACCTGGACGTCTGGTGTCTTGGCTGTGTCTACCTTGAATTTCTATCTTGGTTCCTGTACGGCTATGAGATAGGGATCAAACGTTTTTCGGCAAAACGCGGAAAAAACGGGCACGATCCCGAGGCCCTGGTCATATTTGGGACCCATATTGAAGAGGACACGTACTTCCGGTTCGTCGTCGAGCGGTCCGCGTCAATGAAGTATCTGTTCCGTCGCTTCAGGAAAAGACTAATAAGGGCTGAAATCACCAAGTGTGTAATCAAGGTGCGTTGCTCGAAAAGCGTCCCCCAACCTGACTCAGGAATGATCAATAATGCTTTTTGGGTTTCCGTAGCTAACATTTCGCATGACGATTACAGCGTATTCGATCACTTGAAGCGGATTGGCACGAGGATAGGGTGAAGCGGTTGGTTAGGTTTATAGGGCGCAACATGTTACACGTTGATAATGTTCAAAGGGCCACTTCGGAAACCGTTTCAGGGTTTTTTTGCCAGCACTAACAATCACTGAATCATACATAGCAGCTTGGAATGACAACATGAGGCCTTTGTTGTGGTATCCAGATGGTGGCGACAGAGTAAAATTGGACTGTGCTACATGTTAGATCATCGATCATTAACATATTGATTGATGTCAGACCCGTCTGGAGCTACATCTGCCCAAATCAACATACATACCCTATCCACCTCTACCCTGTTCATCAAATCCATTCACAACATTGAATTCTTGCGGCTATCTTTCACCCTACTTGAACTCTTCGTGGTCTGGCTCAGGCTTGATATTCTTTTCCTTGCTTCTAAGGTATTCTTTGACTTCTTTCCGCTCCACCTGGGGAAATTCAAATAGCACAAGTTAGTATCATCAATAAATATCAACTACGATGAACTGGGGTATTATTAATGCCATCACTGACATCACTCAGGCGACGTCCGGTCATAACCACGACCGTGTCTCCTTCAACCTGTATTGCACACACGCCCGTAGCTCATGTCAGTGTCAGGCAGGTGTATACGAACAATATTAATACAATCTTCGACAATACTAGGGGAGTGGAGGGACGTACCTTGAGTTTGAACTGCTTATTGCTGAGTCCGAGCCTCTTTATCGCATCATCGACGCGGGATGTGCCGCCGTAACGATATGAAAACTTTGCCGAATAGCCAAACTCAACCTTCGCCATGTTGTTTTTCTTTTGGTTTATCCACTTAAGACCGGGGATCAAACTCAAAAACGTATAGATTCTGGAGTCTTCCTTAAGACTGCTATGGTGAGACATAAAGAGAATGCCGCGTAGCTATTTCCCCGCTGAAGGGTGTTGAGTATATATATATATATGTATATGTAACATGGAAGTTCTGGAGCCTTGCTGTAAGACAGCATTTTGGCGTTACTCTTGTCGCCATTTGTTTATCGTTCGGGTTCCGGGGTGTTGTAGTAGTCGAGATTGATGCACTGAAGATGGATAATCCCGAATCCTATATAATAGTGTGCAGCGCAGTTGCAGACCGGCGACCCTCTCTTTGCACTTTTATTCGCTCAAGCTTCTGGCCATGCGTCATGCAGAAAGACGGCAGCCGGTGAAAGCAGAAATTGATCAGGCTCCGCGGAAGATGCACACCCATATACAAGTGTATATATTATGGACGACCCTGCCTGTAGGGTCAAAGAAGTGTGTATGGCGTGGCTCATTGCTATTCGCGCCACGAGGTTTCACAACAGCCTTTGGCGAACGAGACACTGGATGTGCCCGATAAAAGGAAGATTTGTACAGTTAGGCCCACTTCGCGTCGGTTGCGCAGATATTCGCGAGTTTTCGTCGGGCTGCCATTCCTGTTACTCCCGACCATATCAACTGTCGCCATGGGCGGCTGCACATGAGTACTTTAAGGTACTGAAACCTTGGGACTGTAGTATACCCAAATGAATCTAAACTCATATTGGTCCTGCGCCGTCCACGCTGCGTATCTTGCTTCAATGCGGATGAGCGGCGCATCTCGTATCTACTTTTCGCAGGAGACCACTCAAACAATCACACATCATGGACTGGTTGAACAATAGAAGAGACTTCAGTGACGGAGACCTTGATGAATTCGACTTCTATCCGGACGACAAGTCCTTTTCTGTTGGTGTTTTCCACGTTCAGAGACCTCAAAAGGTTGGTACTACAAAAAGATCCCGAGGAATATGTTCCTGCAAGCCCCTTACATTTGTATATCTTATAGAACGGGATACAGACGGGGAAGGTCATTAGAAACGTGGAAGAATATGTAGCCTGGTTAGAGAAGGTAAGATAGCTACGATATACCAAGCTCCGCATTTCCATATCTAACGAGTACAGGGAGCAACAACTCTATCCCAACAATCTCCAGGGATAGTCTTGGTACTCCACCCGAGAATAATGGACGATGATACCAGTTTGCTGGCGCCACTGAGAAACACATCGCTGCGACAGAAAAAAGAGACATTTCGCAGAGCGGCAGCCTACTTGTTCCAACATAGATCTATCTGCGACATTCTGTGCCGGAAATCCACAGCAGTGTTTACGACGCGTGAAGTGCACTGGGAGGGCTCGGACGAGCGAGTGTACGGCTCGTCAGTCGGTAAGTAGCAACAGGGAGAATCAGATTCGGATTTATACTTTGTGCCGTTCTGATTTCTAACGGGAATGCCGTTGGAGTGTATAACTTCAAATCGGACACAGAATCATTGAGATATGAAGACAGACACGACATAGCCATGTCGGTAACATGGTTCCCACAGTCACAAAGGGCATTCGGCACCATCTATGGCAGTCGAAAAGATACCCTAAAGCACATCGGAATATATGTCCAGAGGATCCAAGACGCGAAGACAGCGCTCCACCCATTGCTCATGCCCATGATGTTTTTTGAACTTGAGAGAAAACGCCTTTTCAACAGTGTCGATGACCAGAAGTCCGACATCTATCAGACGATACACGATATAGAGAGGGGGTTGAGCACCCAACTGGAGCGGAAGGGCGGGAGGTCTCCAGAAACTCCAGATTCAAGACAGAGCCTTGATGATGAGGCCAAGCTTAGACACAAAACCACAGAGTTACGGAAGCAGGCTAGTGCTCTACGAACGGGCCTTGAGAGCCTAAGCGTCCAACTCAACAGGATGATCGAGCACTCGAGATGGCTCTCTAGGACGTACTTCGCTGTGAGCTCGGATGGGATAGACGACTATGCTGAGGAGCGCAGGGTGGGAGAGGTGATTGTGACGAGGTTGCTGGAAATCACAGCCGAGTGCGATAGCAAGGCGAGCTCTTTGAATAACGTGCTCGGAGGCATAGATTTAGCTATACAGATGGTAAGTTGAAGGAAGTGCCCTGTGAGGATGCAAGACATACATCAAATGTATTGACGATTCGATGCCTGTTGGTGTAGGAATGGAATTACCACGCTCGAAGGGACGCTAAGGCGAACAATACGATCGCTTCACTGGCCCAGAAGGACAGCGGTCAAATGAGGAGAATCGCAATTCTAGGCATGGTTTTCCTACCGCCGACATTTCTTGCGGTAAGAGCCCTTCTATATGTTCTTACTGACACTTACTCTGTGAGACCTCTGCTCATGCCGTATTAGAGCTTTTTTTCGATGTCATTCTTCAAGTGGATCCCGGAAGATAGCGATCAGACGGTGTCACCTTTGCTTTATATATGGGGAGTCTCAGCTCTTGGTCTCGGGTGCTTTGTCTATTGGAGATGGAAAGTGTGGGATAGACGAGAGAAAGACTGGCTGCGTTTGGACGTTTAGATCATAAAAGGTTCGCGAGTGTCTGCACGACCAGGACTCGCATTGTGACTTTTCAAGGTATCCAAGACGGCGATTTACGAGTGAACAAATCTCCTTTTTGCCGGATTATTCAATGAGTAGCGCATCAAATTCGCAGATAATCGTGGGAGGCGTCATTGATGCTTATGTTCAGTGTAGGTTAAACGCCAACTCGCGACCGTTTTGCGGGATCCACAGTGGCACTGGAATATAACCGCCAGTAACGGAAGTCTGTCAAGCGCGTTCAGGGGTCCCCGATTGGCCGAAACACCAATTGCCCCGACATTGGGTCACCAGGCTGCTTGTGCTTGGGGTGGACCACATTAACCACTTAAGGCCGTTATTATGTCCACCTCGTGTTTTAGGAACCGCGCACTGGACCCAGCATGTGCCAAACTATATCCAATGCAGGCTGGGACGGTTGAACCCACTTGTAATAGGTTAGCTTCGAGTCAAGTCATATTCGATTAGACATTTATACTCAATGGCAGGGTCCATCCCCAGAGGATGGGGCTTAGTTTATAGGCTGACGCACTTAAGACATGTGGGGCCGGAGGCAGCGTCCGGAGTGACCCGTCCGGGCCGGGGTATCAACGGGGAGATATCTGTGGACCACCACCAACAGGCCAGGAGAGCCAGGAAAACCATCACTTTTGACTGCCAATCACATCAATAAAATTTTAGGACAGTTTGAGCATTGAAAGTACTCAAGGAAATGATTGGTATGGATCCTTTATCTCGCCATGCTGGTCTTCCGGAATGAGACCGTGTAACGGACTCTTACTGCAGCCATGGGCCCGTAGCCGCCGACCACCAGGCCAACATCATCATTCTAATGCGTCAGCCACCCCATTTCCGCTTTTTATAAGAAAATCCGCAGTACCGTTTATTCACTCCTCGGAGCAGTCGTCAAAGATCCCTTCAAGCAAACCAACCAAGCCACAATGGACCACAGCACCCCCAGGAAGCCTCGCGTGCTTTTCGAGAGGCTCTTGAAAAGACCCGGCAACCATATCACACACCAGCCTCCAACACCCCCGCAAGAGCCCCATGCCGACCATGATCTTGGTCCAGTGGGATATTACGATGTTGAGCTTCGAAAGATTTTGCGAGAGGAGAACCGACACCTGGCTGCTGAGTTGATGGATCTTATGCGAGAGGCCTCCGACGCTGCCTCAAAGCCGTTGCCCGCTCCTCCGGGTCGTTCCATCGCCGTACAGGTTGACGTACCCCCCAAACTACGTCTCGTGTCGCGTGTCGGCGAAGTAGAGATTGTACCAACCAGACCACCGACTGAGGCGGCCAAGCTTTCTTTCCTACCTCGCGTTGGTACAGTGGAAATCGAACCAACACAACCGAAGCCTGCGGCTCCAAGACGCGTATTGGCCCTTCCGGTAGGCCAGGCGAAGAGTTTACCAGGAGAACATCTTCAGGAACTAGGCTCCACTACCACGAGAATTCTGGGTGAATCGTTCCTCGCTGGCTCTACATTTGATTTCAACACGCCCATAGATTTGGATGCTACAAGGCGCACATCGGCGTCTCGCAGTGGGCAAGGCAATATCACACCAACGGAACATCGAGAGAAACCGAACTTGCGGAAGCAGCAAGTTTCGGATGAATCATATATTCTCCCTGGCCCAGCATCCATTTCCAATGATCGCATGATATTGGACTCCCGAGACACCGCCAAACCGACCAAATTACGATTAGAGCACCGAGACCCATTCAAAGTGAAGGTCCGCATTCCGTGGCGCGGAAAGCCGATATTCGTGAAGCTCCCAGATGTCCCATCATCTGAATACGAGATCTCAAAGCCCGGGTTGTGCTCGCGCTCGACCACCACGAAAGCAGTAACGCTTTCCCACAACATCGGTACCTCGAGGAATACGGCGTCACCATGTTTGAGACCCTCTGAGGAAGATCGGAGACTTGCAGCTGGCTCCTCCACCTCGCTCAGGGAACAAGACGGGGGTGCAGGTGACTCCTACACATTTCACAACGAGGGAGACAGGGGCGGTCAACAATTGCTGGGGAACCACAATGTCCATGTTGCCAAGCGTCTCTGTCCTGAGCCATATAGTTTCAGCTTTGATCCTGTGGCATGCAAAGGTACGATCTGGAAATTTGAGCTTGATGGCCCAGAAGTCCATCAAATCCGTAATCCTTTCCAATCCGACAGGCCAACAAGAGTCTTGGCACGGGAGCAGTACTCCTTTTTTGGAGGAGCAGTATCACAGACCAACCTACAGACTAGGTACATCTAAATATATAAAGACTCCTACACAAAACGAAGTAGCCTCTATATATTTCGATGTACCTGGTCTGTGGGCTGGTCGTGTCCGTGATACTGCTCCTCCAAAATGGGAATACTGCTCCCGTACCAAGACTCGCCAACAATCCTTCTTCAACATTAGATAGTCGTTCTTCTCTGCTTCCTTTCCTTTGCCTGTCAACGCCGGGTTACCATCCAGCCGCGCCACAACCGATGTCCGGGTATGAAGTCGAGTGTGCCCGTAACTAATGCGCCCCGGTTCTTTCGAGATATGGACAGCGTTTAGAGAAGAGGCGCAAATATTAACCACCTTGTTTGTTATACATACCAGTACTGTCAAGAGACAAAGAGGCCCTCCCTTGGTTCGCTGGATCGATTAGAAAGGTCTTCAATCAGTCTTAGGGAATGTGATGGGATGGGCTCGTCATGACAAATATCTTAAGCGCACTACTAGCCTAACCCCTGGAAGCATATTCCGGTTGCCATCTTTGCTATACATACTTTTCGATAAAAACTCGTCGCCTCCGTTAGTACAGTAGTATGTTTTTGGGGCCATCCGTTCGAAACGTAAAGAGCCAACCCCCTTGTAGATGAACAGAATACGACACTTTGCCTCTCACACCGTATCAAACCGAGCCATAAATCTCCCTCAAGGAAACAGACAATAGATCACTGCTCAATACCACTGCGTACCACACTCTTGATTCTGATATTCATAAGGCATGCCTGAGAAGAATGATGGCAATGGGCGAAACAACCTGAAGAAACTTAAGTCGAGCGCTTGCCCTTGACCTTGTCCTTTTTTTTGTCCGAGGACGCAGGAGCCTCATTCTCCGGAGCAGTGGGGGCAGACTGGCGAGTGGCGGCCCATCTCTCGCGCTCCGAGTCGGGCCAAAAGGCTTGGAGACAGTAGGCAGTGTCATCATCCATTCGCGAGCTGCCGAGGGTAGGTCCGATAGGGGGCTCTCGAATCACGAGAGTATAAAGGTTCCATTTCTTCGTAAAGACAAAGTAGCAGAGGGGCTCACTCTGTTCCCCAGTTAGGATAGCCACGGAGCTCAAGTGGTATGACTTGATATCGCCCGTGGCAGGGCCGCCTACTAGGCAGCAGGGCGAGTCGGGGACGTGCAAGACATCGCGAAGGCGGAGGATACCATGGCACGCGCTTCTTTCGGCGTCATCGGGTCGGAAGGGCAGTCGGACAGGAATCTCAACGGTTCCGACACCGATGGCGGTGAAATCCCCAAGCCATGAGCTCGCGGTGGTGCGGAATGGAGTGTAGTCGCTGTACCAGGCGAGGCTGTTGGAAACACTGGAATGCAAGTAAGACTCACGGGTTAGCATGCCGCTCCGCATCGGTTGCAATTGTGTTTGGACAGGGAACTCAAGTAGACTGGCTCACTGGGCACTGGAATTGTTGGAGAAGATCCAGTCTGGGCAGAGACCATCTGGAGGAGCGGTCGAAGACGAAGGCTTCTCAGACGACATTTTGTAAAGCTGGAGTTGGTACATTGCAGGGAAACGCGCAGTGGTGCTGTTGTGATGTGAAGATAGGGTGGGAAGGCGAGTCGAGTGGCGGGTTGGGCGGTGGCTACATGGAGGATGAGGAGTTGCCGTGGTTGACGACTTGATCAAATGCATCTTGATATTAGGGTGTGCCAGCCCTCGTTCCTTCCTTGATGCCGTGACCGAGTCCAGTCAGCTCAAAAGTGGAAGGTACGTCCTTTAAAGCTCCGCAGCGATGAGTGTTTGTGGCAGTTGCAACCCCGCCTGTGCCCGGGTCCTTCCACATGAGGCGGTTTGCTGAAGCCACATCGCTCCTGCTTCGATGCCGCGGAATGGGTAGATGTGACCTAGAATGTCGAGCTCGTGGCCCACAACGTGAAATCCACAGAATTGAGCGCAGAAATCCCCCTGCCATGTCCAAACTCCGGCAAGAATTACTTCACTCTCGTCAAACCCTGCTTTGGGTCTGTTTCCATCACTGATCAAGCCGCGGGAAAGCATGGGGCATCATCAAAGCGAGATATGATGACATGAATCTATTCAGTAGGCTGTAGTTCAATATAATCGAGTGTACATTCACTTGGTGTCACAACTTGATGACGGATGTCTGCTACATTCAGGGGACCATTTCTCGACTATATCAAACACAGCCTGCTCCCCCTCTTGTTCCGAAGCCTGACCCTCTCAATACCAGTGGTGTTTAGGCTCTGACAAAGTCTTCTCTGAGCCGTAGCCCGTGAAGATGCCAATGTCCCTAGGGCTGCGAGGGGATGGGTTAGAGCGGTGGGAATCCGGACACTGGAAAACCAGAGAGCTGCCTTAACTGATGAAGCACCTGCTAATACACTCCTATTCTCAAGGGGTGACGGGCGAGAAAGTAAAGTCAGGTTGCAAGGCTCCTACACAGAGCTTCAATTGAGAATATCGGCGCATGAGTTCGCAAAATCCAGGCCCCCAAAATTTGAGCTAGAGGGTATCGTAGCTTCGTTTCTCGGGGGATGGTGGTCTAGCCGACAACAACGCCTCAGGCATCAGCTGTCTGGATCCTACATGCCCGCAGCGCATCCTACATGCCCGCAGCGCCCACAAGACTCCCGTACTTGAGGGAATTCAAAGTGGCTGCGTACTGCTCTCCCGCCGGCGACACGGTGACAATCATAGCCGAAGTCTCCTTGTCGGAGTTGAAGAAATGTTCGCGGAGCACCATGGTCAAGGCAGACGATCGGAAAGGTATCCTCGGCTGGTTCTTCGACCACGCGCGTATCACTTCCTTTAGCGCTAGCAGGTCCGTGTTGATCTGGCGGCCTTCTTGGCGCTCCTGGGGGGTTTGTTTTGCTGTTTGTATGGGGGCTCCCTTTTCCTGGTGGTATTCCGCGCCGGCGAGGTCCACGAAGACCATCCTCGCGCCTAGGCTTGATGGGGAAGTGCCTGATCGTAGGAGATTGTCGATGAGCTGTTCGGCGGCGGTGACGCGGGCTTCGAATTCCGCCTTCTCTGCCTCGGCTGTGTCGATGCGAGCTTGATCTACCTGGTAGTCTGGATTAGGCGCCCATCCGCCGTCCGGTGTACGGACGACGCCCTTCGTCTGC
>JAXQGT010000524.1:0-10979 GCA_037040375.1 Basipetospora sp. M8501
TAACCCGTTTGGCGATTTCATTTTTCTTTTTGTTTATTTTTTTTTTTTTTTTTTTTTTTTTTTTTTAATAACCAGCGGTCAAATGTCGCCACCTACTCGTATCTCTCGTCTCGCCTATTCCTGGAGGCCAACTTTCAGCTAGACAGCTCCGGACGCTTGTGAGAGAGGCGGCCGGACTAGCTCCTCTCCAAGGATCCTTTGAGATGGAAATGGCGCTACGGTAGATACCACTTAAGCCATGCTCGTGATAGCAACCGGCAAGAGAGAGGAAAGTGGTGGAAAAGCCGATTAGGCAGTAGCATTTTATGGTCCAAGGATTCTTGAAGTCGGTAAAGGCGTATATTGGACCTCAGTTTGGCACATCAGGACAACCTCTGTTCATTGAGTAGTGCTTTGCATGTCAATCAACGAAGTAATACTCGTAAACGACACACTGAAGTTGGCGGGGCTCGGTGAAGCATCCAAGACCCACAGAAGCTCATGCTAAATCAAGCACACCGACAAGCCCGGATCGTCAATACCCCGCCAAATGACGCACTCCATTGCACATCTTACATTTACACTTGCAGTTGGCATTAATGGCCCTTTTAATTGCTTCACGTTCTATTGACTTTTACGAGGTTACCGCATAAACAAGCCTTCGATAGACAACTTCGTCCATTCCAGCCGCCATCTTATCTGCTTTCCTTCTTGACATCCACGCGATATACATGCATATAAGCAGTCATCGCAGGTCTCCGCTCTCATCTAAAAACATTCCGAAACCATAGCCCCTCCATTGTCGCTACACTATTTTTAAAAGGGCAGAACAACGGGATAACCGGGATCTCTCTCGGCATCGCCACCGCCATGGCCGCGCCAGGTCAAGGTCCGCCCTCCATCGAGGTCAACAACCTCTCCTACGTCTTCCCCGACTACTCTACCGGCGTCCAGAACATATCCCTGTCCGTCCCACCCCGGAGCCGTACCCTCCTCATCGGCGCCAACGGCGCAGGCAAGACCACCCTCCTCCGCCTCCTGGCAGGGAAGCGCCTCGGCCCCAGCGGCGCCATCCACGTGTGCGAGGTCGATCCCTTCAAGGACTCCCTCCAGGGCGTGACCTACCTGGGGCTCGAATGGGTCCTCAACGCCATCGTCCGCACGGACATTGGCGTCGCGGAGCTCCTAAAGTCCGTGGGCGGCGACGCCTACCCGGCGCGGCGCGACGAGCTCGTCTCCGTGCTGGACATCGACCTGGCGTGGCGCATGCACGCCGTCTCGGACGGGGAGAGGAGGCGCGTGCAGCTGGCCATGGGGCTCATCCGCCCGTGGACCGTGCTACTACTGGACGAGATCACCGTCGACCTGGACGTCCTGAGCAGGGCCGAGTTCCTGGCGTGGCTGAAGGGGGAGACGGAGCAGAGGGACTGCACAATCGTCTACGCCACGCACATCCTGGACAACCTCGCGGGCTGGCCCACGCACCTCGTGCACATGCACCTGGGCGCCGTGAGGGAGTGGGGTCCCGCCGAGAAGTTCCTGGAGCAGATGGGTCCTACCCCCGACGGAAACAGTCAGCTCGGCCATCTGGTGCTCGGCTGGCTGAGGAAGGATCTGGAGGAGAGGGGTCCGCGGAGCCACCTGAAGCTCGGCCCCGAGGGCAAGACGTATGCGGCCGGTGGGTACGGAGGGTATGGCGACGAGTCCAAAGCGAAATATCCAGCGGGTGAAACTATTCCTTGAAGTTTCTCTATTCACCTACAGCTGCAAGTGTGTAGATGTGTCTCCGGGACTCGAGCTTATCACATGTAAGGAGGTGTTTCAACAACAGACAATAGGCACCGTTGGATAGAAAGGGCAGGCAGTTAATCGGACTAGACAAAACTCCCTGTAATAATTCAACAGAGGCACGGGTTCCAAGGCGCATGAGAACGGCGAACAATTTTCATCCTGTTCCCGGCCACCACGGAGCTCTCGGCCCAACTCTAGACGGCGACGGGCCGTTTCCGGCATATTATGTCCGGCTTGCACTGGAGGAACGGGGGCGGGGGAGTCACGCTTGGCATTCGCCTAATCCCGGAAGAGCCATAGCGTGTAGGTAGTGTAATTCGGGGTAGGATGGACCCCGAATGCGATCAGTTACGCACGCACGGTGATCGTCGTCACGGATGATTGACATCTGGGGAGTTGCTAGCTTACCTCGGCATCAGTTTTAATGCTCTTGACTCCATTCGACTTCGTGCTCATCCCACCAAATCCGTCTCCAGGCCTCACTCAATCATATCAAGTATCAACATTGAATGCACTTGACAATCTCCCTTAAGGCTTTAATAATATCGATCACTACTTCATGGCCTCGTAAAACAACAAGCCACTGACAACCAGCATCACCCGGAGAAGGGCGTCTTCAGCTTTTCACCATGTCGACCCCGCCACTCACCGGCATCCGGGTTCTCGAGTTCGGCGGGCTCGCCCCAGGTCCGTCCCAACTCCGTCGCCAGGTAATCGACTAAATAAAATGCCTTTTTGTCTAATCATCTCCCCCCCGGGAACCCACAGGCCCCTTCGCAGGCATGCTCCTCGCCGACGCCGGCGCCACCGTCCTCCGCGTCGACCGCGCCGCCAAGGACCCCGCCGCCCCGACCGCCGACCTCCTCGCCCGCCGCAAGTCCTCCGTCGCCCTCGACCTCAAGTCCCCGCGCGCCACCGCCCTCCTCCACGCCCTCGTCCCCAGCGTCGACGTCCTCATCGACCCCTTCCGCCCGGGCGTCCTCGAGAAGCTGCACCTCGGGCCCGAAGTCCTGCTCCGCATCAACCCCCGCCTGATCTACGCGCGTCTCACGGGGTTCCGCCGGGACGGCCGGTACGCCCACATGGCGGGCCACGACATCAACTACCTGGCCGTCTCGGGTGTGCTGGCCATGCTCGGCCGCCGCGGGGAGAAGCCCTACGCGCCCATTAATCTGGTCGCCGACTTCGCCGGCGGGGGCACCGCGCTGGTCCACGGCGTCCTGCTCGCCCTGCTCGCGCGGCAGCGTACGGGGAGGGGCCAGGTCGTCGAGGCGAACATGGTCGACGGGAGCAGCTACGTCGCCACCTTCCCGCGGTACACCCGCAAGACTCCGCTGGGCGACCGCCCCCGCGGCGAGAACGTCCTCGACGGCGGCTGTCCATGGTACGACACCTACGAGTGCCGCGAGGGGGGATACATGTCCGTCGGCGCCCTTGAGCCGCAGTTCTTCGCCGCCCTCCTCCGCGGGCTGGGGCTCGAGGGACGCGGCTACGAGCGGGCGCGCCTGGACCGCGCCGCGTGGCCCGAGATTCGCCGGGTGTTCGCCGATGCGTTCGCGCAGAGGACGAGGGCCGAGTGGGAGGCTGTCTTTGACGGGACGGAGGCGTGCTGCGTGCCGGTGCTGGACTACGCCGAGCTCGAGAGCGACATGGCGCGCGAGGGGGACCAGCGACCCATGGTTACGCTGAGGAACACGCCGTGCTTAGACCCGTTTGTGGGTAGCGAAGGGGAGGATGTTGCGCGGGGAGGATACACCGGGGACCTTTTAGCCACAGGGGAGGGGGGCGAAGAGGTTCTGCACAGGTGGACTGGTTGGAAGCGGGGAGAGCACTTCGATGAAGAGGCAGGGGGACTCGTCCTGATAGAGAGCCGGTCAAAGCTATAGGGGAGAGTTGAGTCCCCGAAATTCACAAAACATTCCATTCTGTACATGTACACACGGATACATCTCAACGCACTCGTGATATTAAATCGGGTTACTGCCGCTATCCGATCTGTGCTACACAAAACAAAAAGCAAAATTGGGCAGTACAAGCCGCGATAAAGATGGAATCAACGAGAAGAGCAGAAAACTCCCTGCCGACACTGCAGATATCGCCCCTTGGCCTGCTCCTTACAACAGACGCTTTTCCCCTCACCTAGGGGAACCACTAGAAATCAGAAGACATATCGCTTAGGATATTCTGTTGTGTAGTTATTCTATCTCTCATGTGCCCGCACAGCGCAGGAAGCAACAGAACAAAGGGGCGGGGGTCCCAAACGTTGCGAGGTAGACGACTGTTCCCGCTCCAAATTCAACAGAGCCCAAAAAGGAAAGGGGGCGGGAGGCTTCTCTCCCCGCTCAAGGGGACCAGCGGTGCACGGTACCCTCCATGATGGACCGTGCTGCCGGTAGCGAGCTTATTATTCGACGCTCGCATCGCGTCCGGTACAGCATGAGAACTCACGCGAGCCCACCATGCTGCGGAAGCAGCAGCCAGGGTCTGGATACTAGAGTCCCGTCCGCCTGGGCCGGGAGCGCCACGGCGCCAGCCTGACCTAATCTGCTAGCGTGGTCCTCCTACTGAACCTGGCTGACAATCTCGCTGGCTCTGCTCAGCGACTTGACCATATCCTGGCACTCCTTCCGTCGGCGGACAGTGAAGTCGCTCTCCTTGAGGAGCTCATCGAGAGCGTCATCCCTGTACATCTGCTCCAAAAGCTCGCGCTGCATCTCATCCTTTGTAAACCTGAAGCAGGAATGTCAGAATTGCTCTCACTCATTTTGCCTTTTCTGCCACGGGATAACTTACTGCACGAGAGTGAGCATAATGGCCTTGGGCACCATGTCGATCATGGTTCGCTTGACAATGTTGAAGTAAGAAGAAATAAGTAGCTCTGAGAAATTACGGTTAGCGGATAGGCATACGCAATCCATGCGGGACGCCGGACGTACTGATCACTTCGACCTCAATGTTCTCCCTCTCCGAGAACGTGCCAGACGCCTTAAGAGTCGGCGGCGGGGCCTCCATAGCTGCCGCCTTCTTCTTGTTCTTGGCCGCGAAGAAGCTGCCGAAGAAGCCCGTGTTGTTCTCGTTACCAAGCGCAGCGTCCGTAGAGGGGCTTGCCGCCCGGGCCGGAGCCGTCGGGATAGGCTTCCCGGTCTTGGGATCAACTTGCACCGCCTTGGTAGGGTTATGACGCTCGTTAACGATAGCCATAGCCTACGGATGAATTAGGGTTAGTCCAAGGCCCGCCAGCCACAAGCTTGAGAGGTGGTTAAAGAGCGGCACTTACCCTGTGACCGTTCAGGAAATCAGGATGCCCCGTGTTGATATAGCAGATCTCCATGGCGACAAGGTCTTTGACAAGTTTGTTCGTCGGCTCCATAGCCTTCTTGAAGAAGGCGATGATCACGGCGTGGATCTTTTCCTTGAGCGAAGGATAGCGCCTGTAGAGAGCCTTGCTGAGGAGCTGGGACAGGATCCGAACGAGCTCGTCATAGACCAACGACACACACTTCAGGCTGGGATCTTCCAGACGCTTGATCTGCTGCTTCACGATGCGCTCGAATGCGGCCGTGCCCACGAACAGCGCTGGTGACGAGCCGGACGAGTTGTAGAGGATGGTCCTGATGTCGCCGTCCTTGACGACGTCGAAAGGATCGATCGCCTTTACGCCGTTAGAATATAGCTCGTGGAAGACGAAGCTGATACGGGCGCCTCCCGAGAGCTCGGTGCTGGACAGCTCAGTGTTGTTGCCTTCCAGAACGGTACGCCATTCGGTAGTGAACTCGGTGATGATGTTGAGCACGATATTTGCGCTGTTCCCGAGCATGGAGGGGCCCAAGCTCTCCAACTCTGCCGAATACTTGGAAAGCGAGCTCTGAATCCTAGCCTTGATGTCGGGTAGAGTCTGCTTGATGTGCATCATCAAGATGAGGTTTAGCTTGCGGGCAAGGTACGGCGTGCCACAGTACGAGCTCTTGTTCCTGTAGGCTTTATGGGTCTCAAAGAAGTTCTTCTCGGCCTCGAGGGCCGCCGAAATGCTCTTCTTATTGTCAATATCGCGCTGTCCTCTGTTTACGACGGGGACGTAGCCGAGGCGGAGAGGGATGATGCGACCCGCAAGAATGTCGACGACATCAGTCCCTTCGTCCATCAGATCGACCTTGGTGAGGACGCCGATGGTCCTCTGGCCCTCCGGATCTACCTCGCGACCGAGCTTGAGACCGTCCGAATTCGCGAGATCGACGTTGGCTGCGGTGACGGCGAGGATGATGGCGTTGGGCTTCGAGATGTACTTCAAGACCATGTCGCGGATCTGGCGCTCGATGTCACGCGGCTGATCGCCGACGGGCACCCTCGTGAGACCGGGCAGATCAACGAGCGTGAGGTTGAGGACGTTGGGAGAGTATATCCTCAGGTTTATGGGCGCAGGAGAAATGCCCGCATTCCGCCCAACCTTGGCCGCAGTCTCGCGGTCGATCTCGTCTCGGATCTTATTGAAGTCGTAGAACTTCTGGCCGGGAATATGCAGGAACTCTCCCCACTCATCCTCGTTGGCAGCCTTATCGGTTGTGTTGTTAATTTCCTCCTTGGTCCCGTTGCTCTGGGCAGGAGGTCGGTTGATGAGCTGGAGGATGAGGGGTCGTCGAGTTACGATGCCGGAACCTCGGGGAAGGCTATGCGAGCGAGATGCCAGGGTTAGCACATGCAGCAAAAGGAGGAAGATATGGCGGAGGGGGTTGAGTTGTTGAAGGGCGCTGCCAGGAAACCCACAAGTCTCGCCCGACGATATTCTCTAGGACGGAGCTCTTTCCGCTCGACTGACTACCGACTACCACTATTTGAGGGAGATCGATAGGGTTCGTTACGCCGACGGTAGAGAAGACATCCTGTAAGCGGTTTACGAGCCTGTTAAAGGCGAGCCACGTTAGCTAGGTATATAGAGGAGGGGAACGGTTGTGCGAAGCAGATGCGGGATGAGACGCACTGGATTAGAGCGGGATCCGAGATACCGCCGGGTTGGGCGAGAGATGCGGACATGTTGACGGCAGCGATGTCCTAGAATTACAGATCCAAAGTTGGGAGACGCCCGGCCTTCAACGGACTGCTCGACGAGACGTCCTTAGCGACGGAAAACAGGGCGGGAGGTAGACGAGTTGAAAGGGGGCCGGCGAGGAATAAGGCGGTGGATGCAAGAGGCGACAAAGCGGGACAGGCTCGAAATGAACGCGGACCTTCTTCGTTGTTTGTCTTCTGGTTGCTGGCGAGGGAAGAGAATGGGTGACAGGGGTATGCGGTGACTAAAAGGGTCGAGCGATGAGGATGGTTTGGATTGATTATGCAGAGGGTATTCACAAGCAAGCCTGAAGATGGGAGATCATTTGGGATCAAGAGCGGGAGGGTTACTCTACAGGGTGCCATTGTACGGATAGAGTGATGTGGCCCAGTCTACGTACGTCTCCAGAGTTACGAGCCACATTGTTCCTGGAAGCATGTGGCGCTGTTTCGAAGTAATGATACATTAGATGCACGGATTTTACACTGTGTGCGGATAATATCACGGTATAACTACATAGACGATAAAAAAAGTGGCGACGGTCCTCTCGCAACCACCATGAAGAATTCGGCTGCCTGATGGTGTCCGCGTAGCCAGTGGCTGTTTCACTTTCTAGGAAGGAAAGTGCTAAGAGGAGTCACTGTCATGGTCAATAATTACTTGACAACTTCAACGGGATACCTGTCGCGGAAGTTCCCGCTGGATAGGGTACACTTTCATACGGATGATTTGACGATGCTCCATATGCAGATGGTCTCCTCTCAAGGAGTTGGACAACCAGGAGTATGTTGATGAACGCCTTGCGCGACAATAATATCTATCCCTAATGCTGAAGCCCGCCATCTGCTGCCGGGCAATCTCCAAATTCGCGATGTTGGATTCCCATTCCCGTACTCCTACCCAACCTGCCCCACCCTGAAATTGTTGATGCGATGAACCGTGGACTAAGGCTGGGCTCGGACGACCGGGGATTGAGACGATCGCTCGGGAAGAAGTCACTTGCCCACCTCCAATAACCCGCGAGAGCGGCGCACCCGCCTAATGAGTTGCCCGATATCCCATCTAATCACTCATATCAAACGGCAAGAGGTATTCATTGCCGGAGCTGGATCTGACCTCCTAGGCTGACACAACCACATCCTCCTCTACATCCTGCCAGCTTTCTTGGTTGTTTCGCCGCCAGTGCCGGTACATTGCCCTCAATTCTTCGCCTCTGGTTTTGTTTGACCAGCTATGCCACAAGTGTTAGCCCAAGAGGATATGTCCCTAGACGCAGCAGACTATGCCGCGGTGCCAAAAGAAGGAAGAAGGGAAAAGAGGGGGAAGTGGCTCAAGTCTTACATCTTCACCATCCCATCATCACCACAAGATGCGATCATGCAAGGGTCAGCAGGGTTCCAGGCCACGGAGTTACTCCTTGGACTGTGTCCAACTAGGCGCTCTACAGCCGCACCAGTCTTCTTGTGCCATATCCATACGTTGCCGTCTGTAGATGGAGGGGGGGTTGTTAGCAGGCGAGCGGGTTGAAGAATGCGAATAGGGTTGGCGACTGACCTTCGCTGCCACTAACAACGAAGCTCTCATTAGCGCCTCCGAATGAAGCTCGAATCAGGCATTCACCACCCGTGTGTCCCAGGTACTTATTAACAAGCTCACGCGTAGTAAGGTCGATCAGCTGCGTCTCTCCATCTTTCTTGTTGACTAGGAGGTGTCTCGAGTCCTGGCTTATCCTGACAGAGGTAGGCAGCGAATGGAGCTCAAGCTCATAGTCGAGCTCCCGGGTCAAGCCGTTGTAGACGTGAATCTTATGCTTCTCATCTATGGCAACGAGCCATCGACCATCCCTGGACCCGCATATGTCCTGGGCCCGGTGCTTCTTCTCCCAGTCATGTATTAACTCGCCTTTGCGGTTGTATGTCCGGAGGCAGCACTTCTTGTCCAGTGACCCTAGAGTGAATGACTCGCCATCAGGAGCCCATACACAGCCAGTAATCGGGTCTTCACAATGGCCGATAGGTTTAATGAATGTCCACGTCTAAGAGCAACATCCAGTTAGCAAGAGAAAGAATCACTCTGACCATGAGAAACTACACCGAGCTGGAAAGCCTTTACCCTTGTGTCCCATATTCTTGCAAAGTTGTCCATGGAACATGTGACGAGAATCGAGTCGTCTGGGCTCCAAGACAGATTCCCGACCTGTGCGTCTTCATGTCGAAGAACAGTGGCCACCCCAAAATCAGGAACGTGCCAGACTACTACGTCAGACCTAGAGCCGCAAGCAGCCAAGCGGTCGCCCTTGTTTGAAAATTCGAGCTGCCAGACCTCTCCTTCCAGGTCGGTCAGCGTCACTGCGACTTCGGAAGGAAAGTTTGATTTGTCACAGTGGTGATCGGAATACAGCGATGGCGATGCGGCACTGGTGTGATAGAGGCATGTATCAATCTGGCTCTGCTTAACTTGCTGTAGCAATGCTGCTAGCCTGTTATCTGGCAGCATGATGGACGGTGAGATGCATTCTATCCAGAGGAATGGTTAGACAGAACAATGCCGCGACAAAGCACATGAATGACCACTTACTGGAGAGCTCTGAGAGCAGCTCGTGCCGTGATGTCCCTTGAGCACCATCCCACTCCGCCTTCGCTTTAAGGACCTCTGCGTCCCCAATCATGAGGAGGGTGGAGAGATAATGGACTCTATGTTTGTTGCGATCGAGGGGCGTTAACTCATCCCGCAATACATGCAGCGCACGCTGCGTCTTCTGCTCCTCCACAAGTTCCAGGAACTTTTGCTGGCGAATCCAGAAGCGCATCATGTCTGTATCGGCATCTGGTGCAAGAATGAGATCATCCCTGCCGGTGGTGGGAGCTCCTGGTACTAAGGCGTTGGAAAGGAGGTTTTCGGCTTCGTCCCACTGCCCGCCCAGTATGGCGTTCCGAAACGCGGCTACTGTGGAGTTCTCCAGCTTATAGCCGCTTTCCTCACTCAGCGATTTCGCAATAGATTGGTACCCCATGCCTGACAGTGCCTGGATAAACAGTCTTGTAACCTCTTCGCGGTTGTGGCCAAAGTATGTGGTAGGTGGTGGGACGCCATAGTCACCCGTAGGTCTACCCGAAGAACCATTTGCTGTTGCTGAGAATTTGACGGAGCCGTTGACGCCGCTAGAAAGTGAGGTATGTTGAGCCGATGACGCCGAGCCCAGGGATGGACGCCCGCCCGCCCCATTGTATGAGCGCCCTGTTTGTCGGTCGCCGGACATTGCGATGCTGGATCTACGTCTGGAGAACGTCTCGAGAGAGGATGGTGAAGAGGGGGGGGGCTCGGGGGATTCGCGGTCGGAAAGGCGTGGCCTAACGCTCCGACTGCGATCGTGGGTACGAGAATCGCTGTTATGATCGTCGTCGTCCTCGCTCGGAGCTCGTCGTCGTCGGCCCAGAACCTGGGAGGGTCGGTTAAAGGATATGGTACTGGTAGTCCGTGTGGAATCCGGGTCTGCGATCCCAGATTCCGAATAGTAGCTCTTCGGTGTAGTCGGCAAGTAACGCAGATGGGATGGTGCTACGATGTCGTGAGGAAGTGGGAAATCGGGTGGTTGGTTGGCTGGCTGATATCGTAAGTTGTCGGATGCAGTTACTCGATAACGACTTGACGAAAGATGCTGGGAGAATCGTATGTCCGAATGCTAGCTCAACATAAGCTACGAAAAGATTATGTGGTGTGTAGAAGCGGAATCTCCCCAGGAAAATGAGCTGGGAGCTTGGAGGGAATCCAGGTGACGACAGGAGTTACGTCGCGGAGCCTAGCTCGTCCCAGTCGAGTCTTCAGGGGCTGGGGAGGAGATAAGGCTGAACAGAGGTAAAGTACGGGTCGCATAAAACAACGGTTCGGCTTGGAAGTGATATTCCACCGGGTTCTCCAAGAGGTGGAAGCTGGAACCGGTGAATACATGTACTGATATTGGAAAAGAATGGCCGAGGTGTCGTGCTGATGGTGCTGCCCACTCTCTGCCTTGCTTAACATACGACTGAGCCCGGCCTGCACCTTACCTCCCATGTACTCCGTAAAATAAGGCGTCAGGTGTATGGCGGGCGGGGTGCAATGCGTCGAGTGCTCGAAGGTGATTGGATTGGATTCTCCCAGGTGTTTACAGGTGCCTCGCCTCGGG
>JAXQGT010000525.1:0-11000 GCA_037040375.1 Basipetospora sp. M8501
TTCAATAGGATACAGGAGCTTAACTTGCGGACCGGGTTTTCTTACTCGATATCAATGCAGGGGTTATCAAGCCGGCTAATTGCATCCTAGAGATTTACAAGCACCTACAGTTAGTTACGCGTCAATAATATCCCATATATTACAGTGCTGTGAGGGGGATTGGTTCTCGGCGACTAAGGCTGCGTGATGTAAGCGATAGCACATCGTCAGTCGGGCCCATGCCCAATTTGATTCGATGTCGCCGTACCTATAAGGTCAAGCCCGCCCCCTTCCCACTATCCACCACTAACACAGCCTCCAAGCCTCGAAGATCATTCGTCGTCGTTAAACATGGCCATCCTCACTACTCTACTCGGCCTATTGGCTGCCTCTGGTGCCCTGGCAGCCCCGAGTGCCCACATCGAACGGCGCCAGGATGGGACCTGCACCAACCCCAGAATACGCCGCCCGTGGCACAAATTATCGGACGAGGAGAAAGCGGCTTACATTGACGCCGAGCTCTGCCTGATGAACAAGCCCGCTACCACGGGGCTCCGCGGAGCAAAGACCAAGTTCGACGAATTACAGAGCATTCACGTCCTCCAGACAGAGATTAGGCATTTCACAGGAAGCTTCCTTCCCTTCCATCGCCTGATGATGTGGGCGCATGAGGAATTACTGATCAATGAGTGTGGTTACGAGGGCACTCAGCCGTACGTTCATCTTCTCTATGACGCCCGTATTTTCTCAACCGAATGCGGGCGGCGGAATGGCCGCTTCACTAACCAGACTGATGTAGTTACTGGGCCGAGCACCTGGACGGAGGAAACTTCCTCGGTTCCTCACCTATGGACCCCGAGACTGGCTTCGGCGGGGACGGTGATCCCACCGACGGGGGATGTATTAAGGACGGGCCGTTCGCGAACGTTACGAACAACCTGGGACCGGGTTACTTGATCGAAGAGCACTGCATCAACCGCCAAGTGTCGGAGCAGATTACGGCCCTGGCGTCTCAGGCTGTCGTCGATCGGTGTCACTCCGAACCGGACTACGTCGGCTTTTGGAACTGCGTCGAGATGTCGGGCCCGCACACCGCAGGCCATGGAGGAATCGGCGGACAGGTATGTTTAGGTGACCAACAAACTGGGCTTTTGAAAGACTCTATCATCGGTATATGTGGGCTATGACCTGACTTGTCGCTCACAGATGGTGAACCCAATGTCGAGTCCCGGTGATCCGCTCTTCTATCTGCACCACACGTGGCTAGATCAATTGTGGTGGTTCTGGCAGAAGGAAGATCCGGAGGTCCGTCTTACTGAGATTGGTGGTCCAAACACCGGGACATTTGGTGGGTTCGGTGGCGGATTCGGAGGTGGGTTTGGTGGTGGTGGTGGAGGTGGTAATGATGATGAAGAGGGAGATGCTGAGGAGGGAGACGAGGAGTCTGGGACCGCTCCCGGGGGCGGGGGTGGTTTTGGTGGTGGTGTTGGGTTCGGGGGTGGGTTCGGAGGTGGATTCGGAGGTGGAGGTTTCGGTCGCCCCGAAGACGTCCCGTAAGTACACTTACCGCCCTTTCCTTTACCTCAGGTCGCCTAAGAGAACATTTGCTAATTAAAGTCGCGGATTTGTAGCGCGCCCGTCAACGTTGGTGATGAGGGGGATGAAGTGACCCTGTCACACGTACTTTACTTTGGCGGAATCGTGCCCAACATGACAGTTGCTGAAGTCATGGACAGCATGGATATCCTCTGTGTTGACTACGAGGGCCCTGTATAAGTTGGGAACGTTACTGGCGTCGGGAATGCGTTTGATCCGATACTACCTTGGTAAGGATGAGCAAGCTGTATATACTTCTAACAGTATTCTGGGGCCCGAAGATAGTTATCTGTGGGGGCCGGGCCTCTTGTCACTACTAAGACCTGTCTTTCTGATAAAATATGAAGTAGGGGCAAAAAATTCATAATATATCAGGAACACCTTTCCCTAGGATTATAGCTAGTATTGATTTCTTGAAATTGACCTAGAATTTGAGAACGACGTCCGGTGTAAGAATGAAAAGGCCATATCCTTCCGGAGGTATCGGATATGTGAAGTTGAAGCACGCACTCAAATACCTCCATTATGCCAGCATCGACTTTCATGTTGTGAGTTAACACCTGCCCGAGCCCTGTTTGCACTGCTCTTCGAGTGAAGAGTTCCATAGTATCACACATCTGTTGTAAGCCTGGACAGGAGAAGGCGGCAACTATTGGTATTGCGAATGCTAAGACTCAGAGGCTCACCGACTAGCCTACACCACGTAAACGTGGAGCGAAAACACTTGCCGCAGTTCAACTGACCCTACATTGTGCAAATTTCAGTACGTGGGGAGAACAAAACGGTATATAGTTGATGGAATCTGACGTAGCTCAAGGGAACGGCGGAAACATACTTGCAATGTCAAACCCCAAACGTTCAAACACGACCATTGATTGGTATTTTATTTAAGACCCATCGCACGTGGGATTAAGAACCTCATTTCCCTTAAGCGAAGTTGACACAGCCCATATCTGGTCCATCAGCCTGTTCACTAGTGTCGATCTGGGAGGCAGCTTGAGGCTTGCTTGTATAGGTAGATGTCCGCCAGTCCCAACATTCATCAGTTGAAGGACCATTACCTTGGGGCTTTCCCGGAATAACGTACCTATTGCAGTGTCTCTCTCAGGAAACTACAGTTCCATGTTGACGGTGTGGAGTTTGGGAATTATGCGTCTGACAGACCCGAAGATAGGAACCAAAATTTCGCAGACGAAGTTTTCATGCTTACAGTATTCCCGTTACGTATTGGCGGCTATCAGCGCGCAGTATTTCGTCTATGCTCTTGGACCACGCATTAGTCTTGACCCCTGATTGTTTGTATCCTTTGCGCTCGGGTGAAATCCTTAAAAAAGATTGAGCTTGCCCCCTTTATCAGTGGATTGATGGCGAGTCCTATCTCGTAGGTTAAGTTCGCAAAAGCGAAGGCATAAGCGTAGCCATCAATTTCTTACCTAGGGAGCAATATGGCCGAAGTAGTGACACGGCAACCTCGACCCTGTCCCCATCTCATCAATCATCATTTTGCCAACAGACTGCAGAACATCCAGAATATCAAGATTCTGCGTCAATCCCTGAAAATGAGGTAACCAGCAGAATGATCATGGAAGCGTTGCCAGCGAATTTTCAATTTCCCAGGGTCCACCTCCCCATCTCCATCCTGCCTCACCTCTCCATAAATCGTTTGGTTAAGCTGAGCGTTAGCAGGGAACGGCAGATTTACTAGAACCCAGAGACTCGACAATGGCCTTTAGCTGTTGATGAAGCCTTCTGCACTCTATGACCCAATCACCGCCACTAGGTTTGTTGTAGCCTACAGTCGTTGTCATGTAAGCTTCGAAGGTTGGAGGAATCCGACCTTAGAACCGAACTTAATTCTTCTGCGGGAGTGAAACCCGCTTGTGACCACTTCCCCTTGAGTTGAGCGCAAGTAAGCTATGCCGAGCATTCCGTTGATGATGATCAAATGAGATATACTCAGTTTGAAGAATGGAAATATGAATACGTCCCTGTCACTTGACCTCCAGTTGGAAAAGGCACTCGCAAGATCCCGTTAGATGAGGACTGGGTTGGCGTAGACGGAGTGCTTTACGGGAAGATTGGGCATAGTACTTTTCGTCCCCGGTAAGAACTGTTCGAGGGGCCTCCTTATGAAGCTTTTTACGAGCACTTCTCACCCTAGGATCCTCAGTTTTATCGGAGGTACTGAGAAAATCCACTTGTGATGGGGAAAGCAATGCGTCCAGGTCCTAGAGCGCCGCCAGAGATCTGCAGAAAGCTGACGGATCACCCAAGCTAGATTGAGTAGGAAGTAGAGAGTAATATCAATCTCCGAAAAAGGTGTGTATGTAAGTAAATAAGTTGTCTGGAAATTAATGGATTGAAACAACCCCGAAGGACAAAGAGGAATTTAGGGATGAATGAAAGTAGAGCCAGGTTATTCATCAACCTTCCAACACCTTGATTGGGACACCTTCGGGAGGCTCTGCAACCTCCCCACATGTAACATCTGTGGAGGACCACGATACACCCGCAAACCTGCCCCTCTTGTTGAACGTAAACTTTGCCCCGTTCGTCAAAGTCACCGTAATGCGAGCCAGATAGCCGCCGTCGAACTGACCCTCCAGCGCCTGGGCGATGCAGTAGACGTGCGTCTTCGGTGGCACTGGGATTGGTACTGCCCAGCTCAGGGTCCTCGTCTTGGTCTTCGTCTCGCTATCCGATGTCATCCTCGCGTATTCCCATGTGCCTGTGAGCTCGCCCTTTACTCCTACTTGGAGCCAGGGACCCTTTGTTCAAGTTAGTTAGTTTGCGTACATGGTTGACGGCACAAAGGGTGCGTTGTACAACAGGATAAAATGCAGGGAGGGGATATGGAAGCATGCATTGACAAGTGATACTTACGTTCCATCGAATGTGATCTTTGCGCTGTTGCCAATCTTCCAAGTCCCAGTAATGGTGTGTGTAGTGGTTGTAGATTTCACAGTCGAGCTCGACCAAATCTAAAACCTTCAAGTCAGCCGTGTTTCGCTCGCAATCAAAATCACCGATATGCTGGATTACGAAGGCCTGAAAGCAGGGGTCTTATTGTGGTGCCACTTACAGGCTGCAGAGGAAAATTGAGATCGTTCCTGAATGTATACGCATCCAAGGTGACCGCATTTATCCCCCTAAATAATAATTAGCGGTAAGCACAACACAGGCAGTATAGACAAAAAATGCCGTAAGGGTAGAGAGCGCTAAAAGATTGCAGGGGGAACTCACTTTTGTTGACTATTCCACTCGTCAAGGTTGTTGTCGAAGGCGAAATTCGAAACCAAGACGTGGTCGACAGGGTGACGGAGGAATCTGAACGACAGACAATCGACATCAAACCCTCTTCTGCCGTCTACACCCACCATGATACCCGCATGGGTCGGGTTAAGATAGAGAGCGCTTGACACGGGAACCGAAATGCCACCAGTCCATGATCTCCCGTCGCTCAGCTTCAGGTCGATACGGCCCATGCCAGGCATGCGGGAAGCTCGCCTGAGAAGCATTTCCGTAACGGTAACGTTAAAGGGGTCCCACTCGATCTTTCCACTGAATTAGTCCTGCCTGCCATGAATATCAGACCATGAACCGTCCGAGTATTTGAAGCGGATTCCCCGCATAACGCGGTTGTTGAACCATGTTTCAATGCCGCAGATGATCTTTCCATATCCGAACTGCGACTCGCAGAATACTTCGCCGCCAGTAGGGTTTCCGACGCAGTTCATAGAGGAGAAGATGTTGTCATCCTTCACGCAGTGGTCCAGCATGGGGTCAGGTAATGTCGGATTGCCTAGGCACAGCATGAGAATTAGCGACGCGCTTTCGTTGTTTTGAGTCCAGATACCTGGGTTAATAGTCTGGAAGGGATAGGAAAGTGACAGAAGCAAGCCGGGTGTTCTCTTACAGACATCACCCTCGCAGGGCTCCGGGCCTTCATTGTCGTCGCCTCCTCCGAATACCGGTGGCGGGTTCGGGGCATTGCTCAACGGTAGACCAGGATCAGAGACTGGGCCATCATCACCTCCCCTACAGCTGTTGAACCACGTCCAGCCGTGTCCCGTTTTGGGATTTACCTCCGTCATGTCAGCCCGGCCAACACCCCCAAGATTAGGGAAGTGGAGATTAGGACCAGATGCCGAGCCCAGGTACAGTGCTCCTTTCCAGTCCCACCAGAACGTGCTGCCGGAGATATCTCTTGGTCCCATATTGTACCAGACTTCCGTGTTGCCGTTGAACTTGTCTATCCACATGAAGTCGTCCCTGCCGTCACCTTAAATTCGGTCAGCATATGCAAACTTAAGGGTAAACATTTATGAACTCACCATTAACGTCGGCCCAGCGGTGGTTAGCATGATCTTTCCCGACAGAGAACTTGATCTGGTTCATCCACGTAAGGCCCCCCGGTTTGTTCAACCAACCAGTCGTCCGACCGTCCTTCTCAAGGCAGAGGTAATCTGCCCTGCCATCACCGCTGTTTTCAGAGAAGAAAAGATCAGGCGGTCAGCTGAAATCCATCAGCTAGAGTCTCTTTGGGCCATCAGACTTACTCAATGTCGTGGAACCGCATGCCGAGGTCGTATGGGCCGACTCCCCAGCCTTCCCTGCAAGCCTCCTGGACAACTCTGGTTTTGGCGCTAAAACTTAACGTGTTCGACGCCCAGTTATATGACGTATACCAGATATCAAGGGCCCCCGTAGCTTTCGATACGGCGATAATATCGCACTTCCCATCGCCGTTCCAGTCAGCCAGATGCAGCGACTTACGGTCGAGGCCGGTTTCAAGAACAATACCACGGTCGTCCCACCCGGCATAGTTCGTATTCGGCGGCGCGTTCACGTTTTTGAATATTGTGATTCGGCCGTGATGATCAATAAAGATGTAATCGTCGTTTCCGCTGCCCGTCATATCACACCAATAAACGCCATCGCCTAGGTCAAGGGACGAGAAATGTGTTAGACTGAAAATTAGGCTCCCATGACAGGAACAGAGTAGCTAGCCGAGGGTCTCCCACCTTTCTGGTGCTTGCCGCCACCGCCGGTATTCTTCCAGGCCCGAACCTCGTAGTCACACCGCTTCGTGCTGCTGTTGTAAGAGGTACACTTGATGTAGACATACTATTCATTGCATGAAACGTTAGCAAGCTAGCACCTACGGTGAGACAAATGATATCGAGTACTTACATCTGCCCTGCCGCTATCGTATAGTCTTGCAAAGCGAATTTGCGACCGTGACGGCTCCCCCATACCGGAGTGTGTGACGCCTACACTGTCCCAATGGGGGATGAGCCCCTTGCCTGCATTTCTCTGATTGATGTAAGTTGTGACCTGGCCGTTATCATCCATCCATAGCCAATCTGAACGGAAGCTGTGGAGTCATTAGATGACAAGGTATATAAGAAACATGATCATGAGGTAACTCACTCTCCATTGATATCGACTAAACAGGGGATGTAAGACATCCAATCCGTTAGCTGAACGCAACGCTGCCGAGTGGGGGATCGAGGGTAATTGTTAGTTGTAACTCACCCAGATGCACTCCGTCAATATTCCCCATTCCCTTGCCAGTGAATACTGGCTGGCCTTGGCCGAAATCCTGCCAGTAGTCCGCCATGTCTCCCTAACCTCCGTTGCGCCAACAGTAAATGTTCCCGTTGCCGGCAATGACACAGTAGTCGAGTCTCCCGTCGCCGTCGATATCTGCAATGAGAGTTTAGATGATATCTTTGCCCGGTTTAAAGGAAAGAGGAGAGACCCCGTACCACCAAGCCGGACGTTTGTTCTGGAGTACCCGGACGGAACCGATTTGTACTGTTTCCAGGGGAGGACTTGTCAGCTGAATCTGAAATGGCCCTGGATACACCATCGAAGTTCAATGGGAGAGTGGGAGGGATACGAACCAATCCCACGTCCCTGAACTGTGGTGGGTTGCCGCCCGTGTTTATTGACACGAGCCTATGAGCCATAATTAGCATCGAGTCTCCTGTGAAATGATGAAAATCATGGAACGTACATGTTCCCGTTCTCTTCGATGCAAATGAAGTCATCAAGCCCGTCGTTGTTCTATAACATATGAGCGACAAGATCAACAGTTTTGGGGGAAGGGAACACCAGGCGCAAACAAAGCTTGGTGGAAACTGGACTGCCGGTTGGCAACTCACAACATCGCCCCATCGAATACCTGATTGATTCAATCAGTGTCAGCATGCTTGAGCTCCTACATCAGACAAGACATCGTCGCAATGAAGACCCCACGGCGAGATATTGCTTACCCGTCTGGTGGCAATTACGTTTCACATCGATCTTGAACTTGTCGCCAAATGAGCCGCCACCCATATTAATTCGCATCCACAGGCCATCCGGTTGACTGAAGACCCAGTCGTCACGCTCACCGCCGCGGTCGGCATTATGTAGGTTGACGAGCTGAGCGAACCACACGTTGTCTGGCTCCGAATAGAAGCCCTGATGAATGACACCCATTGGCTGGGAGCTGTGTTGATACTGTCCATCGTCGATAATCCGTGGAGACAAGGCCTTAAGCACCTGGGTGATTCCCCGGGGGTCGTGGTTCCCACTGCCAATGACCTTGTCGCAGGTATTACTACTAGCTCCGTCACCGTCGTTGAAATCCACGTTGCCATCAGGTGTCTGGAGCCAGCCCTCGCTCTCGGCCAAGTCGATGGCCTTGCGCCACGAGGCCGCCATCTTTTTAAAGCCTTCGTCGTTGGGATGGATGTGATCGTCGAGGTCGCCAGTTGTCAGCCAGCCGTTGGCCATTTCTGCGAGCACGACGTGCTGGCCGGCGGCCTGAAACTCTCTTACAAGAGCGCGGTACTTGTCACTAATCCTGTCGACCCTGTCCTGGGTCCCCGCTAAGGTATTGGGCACGAGGGTCGACAGGACCACGACCACGGGGTCCACGGTTCGGAGAATGTACGAGATCATATCCCTCATCCTTTCATCGATAGATTCGACGTAATAGTTTTGCGTGGCGTCATTGGTTCCCCCATTGATTAGCACCACGTTAGGCTTTAATGAAGGTATGACGGCGCGCGCACGCTCGTGCACCTGCTCAACGCGATATCCGGACCATCCCTCGTTATCCTAAAGCACTTCTGTTAGCACATGGAAGAGTGTTTTGTGGGAAGAATCGGATGGGGAGAAACTACGAACGCTATCTGCCATATTGCCAATGTTTCTCGTGCCCACCATGTTAACCTTCCAGCCATCGAACCGGAGTTGGTCCCGCAGAAACTTGCGGTAGACATTATGCGTGCTGGACCCCACACCGTAAGTGATAGATGCGCCGAGGGGCAGGATGCGCAGGTAAAAGTCGCCAGCACGAGGCTCCAGGGCAGTATCGTCATTGCGCTCAAAGACGGCGTCGTATCCAGTCACGTTAAGGCTTCGCGCGCTGGTAAGCTCGAGGCATGCAAGGAGAAGAAAGGTCAGCCAACCGGCTGGCCTTAGCCACGATATCGACGGCTGCATAGTGAGCGAGGGTGCTGCGGGTACGAGCCCTGTTTTCGCGATATTCTGTGACCTTGATAAAGCGGGCATCTCGGGCGCTATATATACTCTTGTCTACCCACGCCTCCTCCCCTTTTTCCATCTCATATTGTGGCTTCCAGCGGAGACCATTTCAGTTTGTCAACATTAGTCTCTTCATTGCACCCGGCATCCCTGGAGTAACATCGCGGTGCTCACAAAATCCATCGGTCGCTTGGGACCTTTGGAAGGCTCGAGTCACCTCTTTTACGGCCGAAGTCTAGTTTGTCAAACTGTCAACCTTGAGCTACTGTGGGAATGGTTAGAACGTCCCCTAAACTTTCTGCCTTCCACTGCTGTTCGGTATATGGAAAGGAATCTATTACTCACCCCTGAGCCTTTTTGGAATATGGCCCGTGATAGAGCATAACCAATTTGGTGTCTTACGGGCGTACCCGCGGGGTCGAGTGGCTGCCAAGAGATTCGGTCCAGCACCTCATCGCGAAGTAGTATTGTAGTGTAAATCTAACCCGGTGCGTTGAGTCGCCACACCATGATCCCGCTTCATGTGCCGTCTCTGCCGGTAAGATGACAGTGTATTATTTTCGCCCGAGGTTTCGGAGTATGTCCAATTTTACTAATGGGACACGGCGATAGAAATTCTCAACTCATGATATGCGTAGCACATAACCGGTTCCGCCCAATGTTGTGGTAGATGATGATTCGTAGCCCAGCCGGCTGGACTCACCCTTGTGGATTGCGATTCCCACGTGTGCGACGGAGTAGCGACATGCATGGCCGGCAGGTTCTGGCCGAGAGAGCAGGGCCGCAGATGAGGCTTGCGCAGGAACACGATCGAAGATCGTTGCATATCTGAAAAACTATCCAATTGAATCAATGGGGTGACATGGAAGGAGTCAGCCGAATTCCGAGGATACGGACGAATTAGTGTGGGGAATTCCGAAAGGAATTTCAGTCAAAAGAAGGGAACGCCCGGGTTCTCTATCTCCTCTTGCTCATGCTGCAACTTTCGACCAGCTTAAGGAGCAAAAACACGGCCGGCATCCACGGAGTATGAGAAGGATCGGGAGATCTGGCGGGACCTTAGCCTGCACTAGTTTAGAGCGTAGTCCGGAAGAGGTAGAATTGCGGACCATGATGGTATTCGGGCACGGTCACATAGCAATGATTTACGTAACGCAGGATTTTGGCGGAATAGAGCCCAACTCGATCATCCTCCCCTCCGTGGCTGAAGATCTTAAGTAAGCGAGTTGTTGCTTTAAGCATTAGGATACCGCTACTCTCTAATTCAAGGCCCCCCAAGCATTCTAACCCGTGACACGAAGAACTACGAAAGCCGTGAAGCGTAACTACGGAAGAGGAAATACATGTGGGAGATACGAAGTATGTGCAACTGGAGCAGCTCAAGACGTCTCCTATGGGGGAGCCTGGCCTGGAGGGGCGGGAGGCTAGACAGCAGCCACTCTCTAAACCCTTTCAGTTGAGTAGCATCTTCGCGTCGCACGGGCTACCATTAGCGCTCCTGCGAGCAGCCCATCTCATGTGGAGCCCATGGTTCCGTGGCATCGAAGGAAAACGAAGAATTCTGCGAATGTAGGCGCCTATAATATATACTCCGTATAGCCCTACCCGCACAGTCGAGGGGCGCTTTTAAATCACCTGGGAGCAGAACCCGTATGTACTGACTTCCTATGGGAATCCAATTTCCCGTTTTGAGAACGGTGAGGCGGTGACTGTCAAGCTGCCAGAGATAGCCCTGCGTCGGAATCCTGAGGTATTGGCGGACGGGGTGTCCGGGAAGGGTAACCTCCAAACCACACGATACACACCTCCGACAAAACCGTCCCAAAAGCCAAGGGGTCCCTCGTCTTCATTCGGGTATGGTAACACAAGAATCGGGCGTATTA
>JAXQGT010000526.1:0-10976 GCA_037040375.1 Basipetospora sp. M8501
TCGTTTGTAGGCATATCTTCAATACAATCGCAATAAAATAAGTTTCTGATATCTAGTGTTCCTTAACTTGCCTGTCCGACACATCTTCCATCATGCCGGACGCCCCGCCAGGAGCCGGCCGTGCCGATTCCATCAGTTCGCGAGAGGATGCATCGACGAAGCAGCCGGAGAAGAAGAAAAGCAGGAGACCGGGGAGTAAGTGGCAGGCATATTCTCTTTTGCCCACCGGCAGAGTAGTGTGCCCGGAATGCGACGCTTCCGGACGGGGAGGCATTGGAGATCAAAGTGCAGTCGCAGTCAGGGACTGACCACACTCTCTCAAAACAGATACGGCTTTCCGACAGCAGCGCCTGAAGGCGTGGCAGTAAGTCCGCACGCCTCTTTGGCCTCCAGAACCTCGGTGCAAAGGCGGAGTGGTGGGGGAGAATAGAATTCAGTAAAAAGAGACGCTGCTGACCCTCGATCTAATCCAGACCTATCCTCACCCCCAAAACCGTCCTCCCCCTCTTCTTCACCATCGGAATAATATTCGCCCCCATCGGTGGTCTCCTCCTCTACGCGAGCTCCCAGGTCCAGGAGATCCAGATCGATTACACAAACTGCAAAACGGAAGCGCCCCTCCTTACCAGCGTGGACGATGTCGAGGGCCTAAAGAACATGGACGAGGATCTCATAACCACAGCCTTCAAGGTGGATAGCAAGGCCCGAGCCAACGCCAAGTGGGGTCGTGCGGAAGCCAACAACTTCTCATACGGTCGCGGCAGAGAAGTCGACGTTACCCAGTGCGTCGTGCATTTCACCCTGCCCGAGGACTTCACCCCGCCTGTGCTCTTCTACTACCGCCTCACAAACTTCTACCAGAACCACCGCCGGTACGTCCAGTCATTCAACGAGAAGCAGCTGCAGGGCGATGCCGTGAGCGGCAGCGAGATCAACTCGTCGCGGTGCGAGCCCCTACGCTACGATCCGGAGAACGGGAAACCGTACTTCCCTTGCGGGCTGATCGCCAACTCCTTGTTCAACGACACGTTCCACTCGCCCGAGAGGCTGGGGGGCGACGACCCTGTCGAGTACCACATGCAGAACAACTCGGGCATCGCGTGGGACTCGGACAAGGCGCTGTACGGGAAGACTAAGTACAAGCCCGATGAGGTGATGCCGCCGCCCAACTGGAGGAGGCTGTATGGGGACAACTACACCGAGGAGTTCCCCCCGCCGAATCTGGACAACTGGGAGGCCTTCATGGTGTGGATGAGGACGGCTGGCCTGCCCACGTTCAGCAAGCTCTACCAGAGGAACGATACAGAGACCATGAAAAATGGTACTTACAGGGTCATCATCGAGGACGGTAAGGGCCCCTTCCTCCCCCACTCTCTCTCCGCCGTAGCCGCCGTTTGGTAACACGTAGCTGACATTTCCCCCCGTCCTCCAACTACAGAGTTCCCCTCACACCAATACAAGGGCACAAAGTCCATAGTCATCTCTACCCGCACAGTCATGGGCGGTCGCAACCCCTTCCTTGGCATTGCCTACGTCGTGGTAGGCGGCATGTGCATTGTTTTGGGAGCGGTATTCACCGTCACCCACCTTATCAAGCCTAGGTACGCTCACCTCACTTTGTCTCCCCGCGGCCTTTACATCCTGTTCCAATCGTCGTCTCTCCCCATGCTTTCCGAGACGAACTGCTTACAATGTCACTTTCTAGGAAACTCGGCGACCACACCTACCTGTCCTGGAATAATGCCCCGAGCACCGGCAAGGGCGCGAACCCGTCCACCGCGACGACTACCGGTCGCGAGATGCGTCCCGGGGAGGCTTAGATGCCCGTTGTGCCCGGAGTGCAGAGCGACTGCGGCCTGAGGGGGTATAGCGCTGGGCCCGTGGTGGCTGGCCGCCCAGCTCGCCCTCAGACGCGGAGTCCATTGGCTCCCACACCTACGACTTGACGCCAGAAGGAAGGCCATCCTTTGTGTTTTGTGTACAGAATTATTGTATTCTTCTTGTTCAGGTTGCTGAGGAAACTCCCACGGCCGTGCGTCTTTTGTTTTGCCTTCCCACCCTTATTTCTGTGCCATGCCGCGATTCGATGGCCCAATTTCGCCCCATGGCTGGGTGCGGCGGAGCATCATCGGTCGTCACGCATCTCTCGTCATGATTTCCTTTTACCCTCTGCCTATCGATATTCCCATCACTGATTTCCCTTCTCCTTTTTCTCGTATCCTTTGGATTTGGAGTTTGTTTTGGGGGCTCGTCTTTTGCTGTTTCTTTTGCGTCGCTCGTGTAATCATTGTCTAGTTTTTGTCCTTCTTCACCCCAAAATAGAGCAACGTATCATTCACATCCACACGTCAAAACGAAGCAGAATTCGAACCGTTGAACAGGCATAGTCGGCCTCGTCGGATGCCCTTTAAATTACCTCGCTCTACGTAGACTACGCAAACAAGAGGCACCCGAGACTTAAGCCAGGGTGGATGGTAAGGGGGGTTAGCATCCTAAGACGCCCAAGCCAAAGATAAACCCCCTTATTGGCAGGGCAGCAGCTGCACTAAAAAACGTTAAAAGAAATAAAGTCCTTATCCTGTAGACAGGACAGATTCCCCGTTGACGCTGGACACGGAGAATAATTTGAACTCAAGAAAACACCAGCCAGGGTTACAAGCAAGAATGTATGACAGAAGTGACATAAGGAGAAGGCCAGTCTGGCGAGTTTCGTACACTCTTCCACCCAACATATGATTACACCTCCAAGAAAAGATAAGGAGGCGGCAAAAAAAGAAGCAAGAGAACAAAGACACTCATAGGGGTCTTCAGTGCTTCCTCTTCTTGCGACCCCGGTCCTCATCATCCAATCCACTTTCCCGGTCCCTCTTCTTTGCCTTCTTCTCCAACTCGTCCCAGTCTTCACCCTCATCGTCATCGTCGCTTGCGTCCTCGTCCTCATCCTCCTCATCGGACACGTTGGATCCGTAGTCCGAGTCCTCTTCACTCGACTCTGATGCCGCATCCAGCTCACTCTCGTCAGGCTCAAACGCGCTCTCCACATCCTCTTCATCCTCGTCACCTTCGTCGTCCGATTCGTTGCCCAGGAATGACCAGCCGGCGTCCTGGAAGAACTGGTGAGGATCCGCCGTCACCGTCTTCATGATGGTTGGCCAGTTAAGGTTCAAGGGACCCTCGCTGAACAAGATGTCCGAGCTGTCCAGCCAATCCTTCACGTCCTCGATCTGCTCCATCGGGATCGTGTTGATATGGTACGGTGCCCGGGAGTAGTCCTTAAACACGAACACGAGGTCAAAGTTCTTGAGACCGAACTGTACGCGCTCCAGGTGCGCGATTTCGATATCTTCGAGCGTTATCACCATGAAAGGTGGCTCGATGACCTGGATGAGGCAGTCCGTTGTCGGCTGGATGAAGACGTTGCTGCGGAATGGCACGCCGTGGAATCCGAGCTCGCGGATTGGCATGTCGACCTCAATGTTCTCGTTCTTCCCGGCATCGGCAATCTTCTGAGCGAATGCGTGGAAGAGTCTGTCAAGCTCCGTCCTACGACGCCTCTCTTCCTGCTCTTGCTCGAATTCGTCCTCGTCGCCGTACCGGTATTTCCTCTTCCGGTTGCCGGTCTCGTCAAATTGAATATCCGTCGCCTCCCGATAGAACTGAACATCTTTAGTTTTCTTCTTGTTGCCGACGATAATCGGGTCTTTCAGATGAATGTGAATGACCACGATGAGCTCATGCTGACAAGGCTGGAAGAAAAGGTGTCGGATGTTGGAGAAGAGCACGTCCACACGCTGTTGTGTGCTGAGAGGCGATTGGTATCGGATACCGTTCTGGTGTATCTCCAGCTTGCCAGGGACCCGCTTCCCCTCCAATGCCGGCCGTATGAAGACATTGTCCAAAACGGCAGGACGGCGGTCTTTGGTATGTTAGTGCGACTCCTCGGAAAAGAACACAAGGGGGAAAGGAGCAACATACTTCGAATCTCCATGAGCTTATCTTGCTCCACGACATCCTCCATGTCCTTCTTCTCCTGCTCCCTTTTGACAACGTCACGCTTCATGTTGGAGATTGAGTTGGCAACCTCAGTGTACCTGTCTTTGTCCTCCGAACGGAAGGTCAAGCTGCGTACGAAGTGCGCTGACGCGTCCTCGAAAGGCTGGTCGTCCTTTCTACCCACTCCCTGACCAGGCGAAAGGAAGTTGATGCGAAGGAAAACCCAGTCACCCTCGTCGTTCACACTGGCATTTTTTATTGTGTTGATGTGGAAGGGCACAGGGCGACCCATGATGGGCACGATGACCGTACTGCTCTTCGTATCAACAACAATCTTCAGGTCCTTGACCTTGGGCGGAAGCTGGTTGTCTCGCTTGTAGGACTCGAACTTTTTAAACTTCTTCACTTCCACCCCGTTCTGTCCCGCTGTAGATTCAGCAAATCGCTCGAGACCCTCTTTTTGCTTCTTCTGGGCAAGGAGCTTCTGATGCTCTCTGCGCTTGGCCTCGGCATCATCATCCACTTGCGTTGTCCGCTCGGATCGTAATCTTGTCTGCGTGATGTTCTTTGTCGCCACAGCTCCAACTCTGTGGTCCTTCTTCTCCTTCTTGGGAGTGGGCTGGGCTTCTTCTTCATCCTTGAAAAAGAAGGAATTGGAGTTGGCCTCAATGGGTGCCTCTTGAGTGAAGACGACGGGATCCGCCGAAGTGACACGGATGGTGTCCATGATCATTAATGAGTAGATCTTGCTGTTTTTATCCTGCGGCTGCGGATTCTCAATGTCAGAGAAGCCAGTCGTGATGCAGAGCGTCATGCCATCGCGAAGAGTCCTGTTGTTCTTCGCATTCAGCACCAACGTGTTGTCTTTAGTCTCGAGGCCGATCCCCCATCCCACGTTCCGTAGGAAATGCTTCTCCATATCGGGCTTCTTTGCCCGGATGGTGCTGAGAGCCTTGTTGTAGACATCTTTCGCAGTCACCCCGTCGCGGATCTCCTTGAGAACCGCGTTATGAACGGTGCATAATAGCTTATAATTGCCCTCCTGTGACTTGTTGGGGTCGATGAGATAGGTCCGGGCGATGGCAGAGCAGTATGACTTGTACCGGAGCCCCATAGCAGCGATGATGGTTCCTGGGTGGAGGACATCATCGTTCACATCTGTGGTGAGGCGCAAATCATACTTTCCACCGCTCTGGACCACAGGCCCTGTGACCCAGTCGAGCTGGGAAGGGTCGAGATCCGAAGGCAGCTTGGTCTTGTTCGGCAGCTGGACGGTCTTCCAGAACTTATCGTCGTCCAATTTCTTGTCGACCTTGTCGGCGAGTGCGCTGTGTTTGACCTTCTTCTCCTGGTCGAGAATATTGGACATTTCTTCGAGGAAGTAAGGCGTCATTAGGGCGACACAGGCTTTCGAAGAAGTGCGCATTGTGCGGAGTTCGGTCTCGTCCTTGATGGAGAAGGCAGCGGTCGATAGGGTTGGGGTGATGTCGACTTCGGTCACGTCCTTGCAGTGCTCAGCAAATGCCTTCTTCCACTCGTCGACAAAAGGACCGCGGGAGACATCCTTGGCGATGGTGCCAACTTTCTTCTGTGATGGCAATCAGTTAGCAACTGGTGGCGTGTTATAGGCAGCGGTATAATTGATGGTTATCGCGTACCCCTGAGGCCTTGATCGTGTCGGTGATCTTGACCCATAGCTTTTCGTTTTCGGCCGCATCTTTACCGCGAACGAGAATCTCGATAGGGAACCGACCACCCTTGAGCTGTTCCAGATGTTTCGCTAGTATTGAAATAGAGTCAGTAAGTTATGTGGAACGCTATGATGAAAGGAAGCATTGGGCGCACCTTTCTTTGCGGTGGTGATGATGTAGAGGCAGTCGAGGGTGAAGAGCATCAAGGTCGCAGGAAACTCGTAACCCAGCAACCAAAACTATCGCAGCTATCAGCAAAAACGATCCAGGGGCATCGGAGGAGCCGCAAAGCATGATCGCGGCATCGGAGACGGGCGATAACATACGTGCATCGCATTGTTTTTGTAGAAATCCTGGCTGTCCTCGGCCTTGCCCATCAGAATGACGATGGACGAAGCTCCATTGAACACGCCCTCCTTGGAGCGTTGGTCGTTCTTCCAGGAGCTGATGAAGTGGGAGATGCGCTCCTGGAAGAGCTGGCTGTCAATCTTGATCTCCGCCATCGCTGCTTGATGGTTGAATCGCGTCGAAGGGGAGATAGATATGTTGAGGTGGCCAGGCAGGTGTTGAGGGGAGACCTGGGGAGGGAGACTTGATGCTCTCTAGCTTATTAGAATGCGGCGACCTGCCTGGTCTGACGCGAAAATTCATCCAGAGGAGCGACCGCGTTAAGTAACGTAAGTGTCACGTGATTGTTAAGATACCTGACCTTTAAGGACTCTCCAGCATCGACCTACCGAAGAGTCACCTGTATCATCACCGAACATAGATGCTAATAGGATACCTATAGGATGTCCACTTTACTTGATCCGAAATGCTTTAATGGGGAAACTTCGCATTCCTCCCATCTACACCTCGTTTTAAACTCTGATGCAATGATACGAGATACACCGGTGTAAGAGAGTACACTGGCATGCATGGCCGGGACACGACTTTCGGCTCTGTCACTGTGGGTTTCTTTTTTCCCCTTTTGTTTTCCCAGGGGAGGGGAGGCCTATGACAAGAACGCACACTTCAAAACCTCTCGGGCTACGCATAGATTCGAGGCACTCTTGATGCTATTGCTCTTAAGTAGGCGGTTTCAAACCTTTCCTAGCAGTACGAGAAATCAGTATGTTAATTACCGTTTTACAATCCCAAGAGCGAGGGCCCCGGGTAGATATAGACACAATATAGCGGGTAGATATGAGGAATATTGAATAGCTTTCTATGAACGGAAGGTTGCAAATAGGGCCGGCCGAACTATTCGTTGTGCTCTGCGGAGGTATGCTATCGAATCCTATACGGAAGCCAGGGGTATCCTTTCGGCCGCCTAGCTGCGACTTTGCTGTCGCGCAAACCAGCGTCGGAGTTCCATGAGTTGGTTTGTTCCAAGACTGCGTCATTTCATTGATGTTCAGGGAGTTTCTAGGGGATCGCGGGGCTCCAAAGGGGATTGATGTAGGGAATCTTCGCAGAGAACAGATTGGATGAGTTCATGTAGACGGGGATATGGATGGCTGTCTCTTTCTGAGTAACGAAGAGGAACACACTGGCATTGACGAACCTGAATTGCGCCATTGTCGACTTAGAGGAACCGTAGGTTGCAGGCCGAATGGACAAACCCGTGCCGCCAATTTCTGAGCCGCGGCAGTTACATAGAGCTGTACATTTATGTAGGTGTAAGTTCCTCCACTGTGGGAATTTAGACACCACACCTCAACTATCAATGATTCAAGCCCTTTAGCGCCAACGCTCTTGACCACACTCGGCCTGTATCGTATCTTGTTCACACAACAAACAACAATCCTGTGAATCCTAAGAGAAATGGCTGGCTTTGCACCCAAGGAGGCGGTTGAGCTTAACCCGCCCAACTACACGCCCATTTCCACCGAAGCCCTCGCGAAATGCACAGGTGAGCAGCTTTTCGTCTCAGCTTCACCCCGCTCTTCAAGCTGAGGAGGCTCTCGCAATGACTTAAACGTATCGGGGTCTCCCCGGTCATCACTCACCTAATAATCCATTGCCGTGCCTACCTGGCTTTCGAGTTACCTTATCTCTATTCACGGAATCCGGTCAACTAGTTATACTCTACCCCGCTTGAGACTAACCCCGCCTAGGTGTTGACGGTCAACCATGCTATGTCGCCATGAAGGGTATCGTCTTTGACGTCTCCGGGAAAGAGGCTTACCTTCCCGGTGGCAGCTACGCCGGTAAGCCGCGGGCCCGCACCGTTCTACCGTCTCTCCTAGGCGAAGCTAACTCGACCTGCCCTTGGGGGAAAAGTATTTGCGGGCAAGGACGCGTCGAGGGCGCTGGGACTGATGTCAAAGAAAGAAGAGGATGTCGTTCCTGAGTGGTACGACCTTGATGATAAGGAGAAGAAGGTTCTGGATGACTGGTTCACCTTCTTTTCCAAGAGGTACAATATTGTTGGAACTGTTGAAGGCGCCACGAACAAGGACCCGAATCTTTCGACCGCCTAAGTTGCTGGTCTCGTTGCCCTAAGCCCTGTACTTAAATTCGAAGCGAGGATGTTTTCTGGTCGCCCTATCTGGACTAGCCGTCCATGATCCGGAGATGGGATGATCAGAATGATGATATATATGAAATCTGATTGGCACCAGATTCTTCGCGGTGCAATGCTCAAGTCGCACGACCAGACGACGAACTCGGCAGGCGCATATCCGCATATTCGGCTGCCTGCTTCAGTGCTCTCATCCTGACAGCTTACCACCACAAACTCCGATGTCAGCAGAAATGCTGGCCCCAGTAGCAAATGTTACATCTAGTTGGAACAGTCGTCTGTCGGCATAAACTGGGAGAATATCAGGCTCTGCGACTCGTGAGCTAGTGACGTTTTGTACAGCTCGAGAAAGATCGCGAAGTGGCCAACATTGCTCAATGACTTGTTAGCCCCCCGGGCATTAGGATTGACGGCAATGAGCTGCCAAATGTGCAAGATATACAAGGAATGTGACAGAGTCCAGAATGAATCGATACGTTACTGTGAGTCTGGAAACGGGTTCCAGGGTGCGAAAACGACTGGGCTATCAGTACAATGAACGACCCATCATAGCTCTCCAAAACAAGTGCTGTCGCTCTCTTAACTAAACCAAACCCAAGTTAGGTACTAGAGGTTACGTGCTGGAAGTCAAGGCGAAGTTCTAACACTGGAAGAACGTCCCAGATCCGCCCCCCAAAAGGAAGGGGGTACAAAAAGAAGAATGGGGTAAAAAAAGAAATACGGTTGATTCGACCCAGGCTCGAACTGGGGACCTCTTGTGTCCAATAGTCGTGAAACTGTTAGACAAGCGTGATAACCAACTACACCATCGAACCGTAGTGAGCTGGTACCGAAATTGAACCTATTAACCCCTTTTCACTAGGCGAATCTAGGGGAGAGGGGCAATGCGTCACTCACAACTTGAACCCCACTATTCGATGCAGCACAATACTACATGCCGAGCTCTCATCCGTATAAGTCCCGCCAACATTGGAAACTCGCCTGACATTTTCGGACCTACTTCGTCCCCGAATGTCTTGTAAACGCCTGATCCGGACTCATCTGCTAAGATTGAACCAGAGAGCCGCAACTGCAGTCTCAACGCTAGTGCTTGTCTCAAGGTCCTTCTCAGCAACGCAGTCGCCCAACATGCGCATTCCCTACGTCCCCAACCCTCCCCCGACGGCAACCGAAGCCGAAGCCGAGATCGTCTCCCGCATTCAGGCCCGCCGCGCCCCGCGCCCGCTCCAGCCTCTCGACCTCGCCCTCCTGCATTCGCCCCCCGTCGCCGACGGCTGGAACTCGTTCCTCGGCGCCGTGCGCACCAAAACCACACTCTCCGACGCTCTCCGCGAGCTCGCCATCTCTCGCGTCGCCGTCTGCAATCGCGCCTGGTACGAGTGGGGCCACCACGCGCCCCTTGCCGTCGCGGCGGGCGTTAGCCAGGAGGTCATGGACGTCGTGCGGAGGGAGATGCCCCTCATGCGCGCGGAGAGGCCTGCCGTTGTTGGGGAGAAGGAGTGGGCGGTGCTGGTGTATACAGACGAGATGACGAGGGATGTGCAGGTAAAGGACGAGACTTTTGAGCTTTTGAAGAGCCTCTTCAGTGATAAAGAAGTCGTGGAGATTACGGCTACGGTGAGTTCTGCGCCACCCGAGAGCCACCTTTGCGAATCTCCATTTGACTGATCATGGAAATGCGAATCGTCCAGATCGCGTGCTACAACTGCGTGAGCAGGTTCCTAGTGGCATTAGATGGTAAGTTCAAGTTTGCAACATCCTATGTTGTGCGTGGTTTGCTTAGTCTGAAGACTAATCGCACTCGCAGTTGGGGAGAGGAATGCGACCGGTCCTTCTGAGGCCAGCCATTAAGCGTTGTGCATGTGGGATTTTAGCAGCGCCAGAGGTAAAGGAGGGAAAATATGCCAAAACACGGCGATGTCGATACCGAAGCGGGTAGGAGAGCTAGGTAGATGTGGATAACCGGATTTATGACAGTTGATATTATTTGTCGAAGACTCTAGTCTTAGATGCGGGACTGCAACCTCAAATTAAGATGGAGCAGTGAAGGACGCCATCCTCCATTGACGAAACTGATGATAGTGAAAGGAAGAAAGAGAGGGTATCTCATCTATGAGTTTGCATGTCTCATCACAGCCGGCCTCGTCCCGGCCGAACCCCAAACCGAGTCGCACCCGTTCACCGTTAATAGATGCCATTTCGTCCAGTGGACACATGTCGCTTTCCGAAACTCCGAAATCATCGAATCAAAAGAAGATGAGTAGAGCTATGCAGCCAGACGCCCAAATAAACATACTCTCCGCAAACACCTCTGCGACCATTAGCATTCTCTCGACACTGGGTAGAATCGGAGCCCTTCATAATGACGTCCTGGCAGGCTTCAGCTCTCCAAACTTCTTTAAACGGACGATGCTTGACGGCGTGATAGGAGAAGGTGATTCTGACAGAGTTCCCTCGATGGAAGCATGCCGTTGTTGCATCTTTGGCGACCGCTGGAGCTCTTGGACGACACCGAACCAGCCCTTCTTGTGGGGCCCCTCCGTATCATTATTATGTCCGATGGCTTGCGTGGTAAGTCTTCGCAATGGAGGTTTCTTGTTGGTAATCCCATCCGTAAGAGCTTTCTGAAGGCTCGGTTTGACAAAGTCTCGATCCCGCTCTGCATCCCCATAGTCCCTCAGGACTAGCCTTTTCTCCGGATCGCCCTTCGCCGGCGTCGCCGACACGTTCTTCGCCGCCGCGGCTGTTATCGCGCCCATGTATACCACCAAGAACCGCATGCGCAA
>JAXQGT010000527.1:0-10880 GCA_037040375.1 Basipetospora sp. M8501
GCAGCGGCGGCAGGCGCGGCGGCCGGAGTAGGGGCGGATGGAGAAGAAGCAGCGGGGGCCGCAGGCTGTTCAGGTTCCTCCTCAACCGGGTCTACATCGTAGTAGATTTCCTTCGCGTCCTTGTTGTAGCAGAGGATCTGGCGCTGAACGGACTTGGCGGCATCGTACGCCTCGTACTTGGAAGCTAGCGTACGCTTTGCCATCCCACCGAGTGTCTCGGCGGGACCGATCTCGACGATGCGCTCAGCTGTCTTTTCGGCAAGGAAAACATCTTGGGTCTCAATCCACCTCACGGGTGACGCGAACTGGTAGGCGAGGAGCTCAATAAGGAGCGTGTGCGCCAGCTCCTGCTCGACTTCGGGGCGCATGATGACGGTATCGTGGGGTTTCGATTATGGATGGGTATCTTGTTGGAGGCGTTGATGGATTCGCGGCGCCACAGGTGCTGTTGCCAACAGAAGCAAGACGATGGACAACAGAGGCTGTGACACGGAGGGTGATGATGCGCGATGCCCGCGTACTAGGGATGGTGGGTATAAAGGGGAGGAGAGGGATAGATCAGAAAAGAAGCTTGCGGCAGGTAAGAAAAGAGGGCCAACTCAAGTGCGGACAGGAGAGATCAGATTCTGGCCATGGGCAAATAGAGTAATGAATGAGGGACGGAGTATTAGCTCAGAACCTTGGAGCAGGAACAACGGCAGAGGGGAATACAGTGTAATCGCCAACAGTCGAGGTACCTTAACAAAAAAATAAATTTTATGGAGATCGACTCGTTTATTGTTGAACATTGGCACCATTGGCTGTTGAACTCAGAAATCCCACAGGAACGCAGTCCAGACCCGCAGCCACCTCTCTGCTTCGCAGTTCCCTCCCGCATTTGCCCCTGTTGTGGGGCGTCACAGCTACGACGCAACTCTCAACCATATGCAGACGCTATCCCTGTTTAGGATTGGTCTAATATGCAACCGCCATAGCTCTCCACCGCTTCCCAACCCATTGGGGACACCATCCAACAGATTTGGATGAGCACGGTGTATTGCCACACCTTACACTTATATTCTGTGTTTTTTACTTCCTCCCCTCCGACAGCAAACTGTGGAGTTAACTGAGGCCGCCCCATGATGCAAGCTTTCCGCCGGAACACGTTGATCGATCGCACCTTGGCGATGAGATACCCCAGCCTCGATATCGGTTTCCGTCGTAGCCCCGCTCTTGGGCCGACAATAGTGATGTTTTGCGCCGAAGCTCCCGCAGTACCCCCGTCCCCAATCTGCCCCTCATCCGGGGGCTTCAGGTCCAGTTCGTGTCGATTGTACTCCGTGTCCTTACGACCTTCGTACAAGTCAACCCGGTTGCCCCTTCCTGATCATCCTTATCGGCCACCTGATCGAATGTCTCTTCATTCTCCTTGAAGCTCATCGTCATGAGGTCGACCACCAACAGCAAGCCCTTGCATGAGCTCGGAGCGGGCGCTGTGTTCTCAGGTGGACAGCCTGTAATAGCTGCTGTACTCCGTATGAGTAGAGATGACACTCCGTACCCGTCTCGCTAGCCACCGTCATCTCATCAATGAGTGTGATTCCTTCTCCATCGTCCTGACTATGCACTAATCGAAATGTGGGGGGAGTGGTCTTACGGCTCCGACGCACGCTATTAGTTCTAGATATTGAGCTTGGGCTACTACTACCGCAGGGACGTGAAGATGTATCTCTAGATAGGGTAAGCGGTGAGCCTCCGTCGGAAAACGGATAGGTTAGTGCGGTGGTAGTGTTTGATTAGCACAGAGTAAGCTTCGAGGACGTATTCAGTAGCGCGGCTTTGTGCAGGTCGGTTCCCATAGTGCCTGGTTGATCCGGCTACCCTTGGCCCTGCCAGGCCGCAGCACCCACTGCCAGTGTTACTCCAACCAGGGGTTCAACATTATTATGCACCCACCTCGCAACAATCTCAGCTGCACCAGCGCGGCCTTGACTTGTTGTTGGAGGTCCAGCTCCAGTGCATGCTAAACGTGATGCTAAACGTGAATGCGTGTAGTGTTTCGCACGGAGTATACGATAAAAAGCATCAAGGACCAGACTGCCGCGCCGGTAGTTGCATGTACGTGTACTTTCGAACGGACCACGGCCTGTGCCTTGTGTCTGTCTCGGTTGAAAGGAACGGCCGACGGTGCTGTTTGTGTCCCCAAGACGGTCAGGCCGGCACTGGGGATAGTTGGAGAAATACACTGTAACAGCCCAGAGAATTGAACTGATCAATTCTCTGCTGAGCCTGGACTCTGGAAGAACCAGGAGGCGACGGGATACTCGTGACGGCAGCCTTTCCAAGTACCGTAATCGGATGACTTTGGCCGGAATCTCCGGTGAGACATCAGGGTTCGATGGCAGCAACCGAGAATACCTAGGTATTTGTCGGCGGCTGCGAGTGGAGCGACAGGTTTAGATACTTTCGCAGAGTACCCCGTAGTGTACACACGGAACCCTGAAAAGAAGGGTGTGTGGGTGGGTTGAAGCTTCGCATTTCTCAACGATTTTTTTTGGCGTGGAAGGACCTCAACTTTCGGTACGTCAGTGACCAATAAACAGCTCCGACCCAGTCGCGCACTGTACAACTTTTTTCCCCCCTCGACCGCGATTTGCCTCGAGTAGCTCGCCCAGTGAAATCGAGACATAATAATGGTATGGGATTATTAGCACCGAGTCTCAGCAACAACGTTTCCTCCGACTCCGCTCAGAAAAAAAAGAATCGTGCCTGACTCGTTGCCTCCTTCAGTCCGAGAGTACTTCCCGAGTATCCTTCTCTAATCTCCATTTCGCAGCGAGTTGACTGTTTCCTTGACCATTCTTTCAACCTTGCATCTCATCCTCCAAAAGTTGGGATATCCTCTCCCGCCAGCTTCTCCTCCCTTTTCAACACCCATCCTCTCCTTCAAGTGCCCATCTTCCCAACCGCACGGCTCTCCTACAATCAGCCTTTGAGCCCGGGGCAATTTGTTCACGCACGTTGTTTAATACAGGTGTTTTGCGAGTCCATTGAGCAGAGCCCATCAAGGTGTGAAGCTGCCCCTTTTTCGGTGGGAGGCCATATCAAACGTAAGACCAGTCGCTGACAACGATGCGCAACAGAATCCTCTAGATACCCCGCGGTTGCCCACCATGTACGGAGCTGGCGCCGGTCCTCAGACAGGTGTCTCGACGCCCAGGTCAAGCGCCTCTCTGCGACCCCTCACCCTCTCCCACGGCTCGCTCGAAACGTCTTTCCTGGTGCCCACGAGCCTACACTTTCATGCCTCCCAGCTGAAGGAGGAATTCAGCGCCAGTCTCCCTGCTCCCACGGATGAGCTGGCGCAAGATGACGAGCCCTCGTCGGTTGCCGAGCTCGTCGCAAGATACATGGGTTTTATCGCCAAGCAGGTAGAATCCGGTGAAGATGATGCACAGGGCTCGTACGAAGACGTGCTCAAGATCGTTCTTAACGAGTTCGAGAGAGCTTTCCTTCAGGGTAACGAGGTCCACCCCCTCGTTGCCACTCTCCCTGGCATCGACTCCAAGAAGCTGGAAGTTGTCCGGTGCTACTATGCCGGGCGCGCTGCAGCGAACCGACCTGTCAAGCCTCATCAGTCCGCGCTCTTCCGCGCCGCTGACGAGAATTTGGCTCAGATCTACACCATCTTTGGTGGTCAGGGCAACATCGAAGAGTATTTCGAGGAGCTGAGGGAAATCCACACCATCTACCCCACCTTCGTTGGCGAGCTCATTACGACATCCGCCGAGCTTTTGCAGACCTTATCGAGACACCCCAACGCCGAGAAGCTGTATCCCAAGGGCCTGGATGTACTAGCTTGGCTACAAAATCCCGATGCCACGCCCGATGTCGATTACCTGATCTCAGCCCCCGTCAGCTTCCCCCTCATCGGATTGCTACAACTCGCCCACTATGAGGTCACTTGCAAGGTCTTGGGTGTGCACCCCGGCGTACTGCGGGACAGGATTCAAGGCACAACTGGCCACTCCCAAGGAGTTGTCGTTGCTGCTGCGACAGCTGCTGCGGACTCTTGGGATTCGTGGCGCGATGTTGTGGTGAGCGCCTTGACCATTTTGTTCTGGATTGGCGCGCGCAGTCAGCAGACGTTCCCCAGGACGTCCATCACGCCGTCCTTACTTCGTGACTCTATCGACAATGGTGAAGGCACACCGTCTCCCATGCTTAGCATTAGAGATCTGTCGCAAACCGAGGTCCAGAAGCATATTGATGCGACGAATCAGTACCTTCCGGAGGACAGGCACATCGGCATCTCGCTGATCAACAGCCCTCGCAACATGGTGGTCACCGGTCCGCCTATGTCGCTGTACGGTCTTAACTCGCAGCTTAGGAAGGTCAAGGCTCCCACCGGCCTGGACCAGAACAGGATCCCCTTCACTGAGCGCAAGGTCCGCTTCGCCAACCGCTTCCTTCCCATCACCGCCCCTTTCCATAGCAAATATCTTGCCTCAGCCACCAACCTCATCGACGAGGACCTGCGGGATGTTAAGATTGATGTCTCGTCGCTTGACATCGCCGTTTACGACACAAATACGGGCAAGGACATCCGTGAGGAGACAAAGGGCAACATTGTCCCCACCCTCATCAGGCTCATCACGCGTGACCCTGTATACTGGGAGAAGGCGACCGCCTTCCCTGAGGCGACGCATGTTCTGGACTTTGGGCCGGGTGGTCTTTCTGGCATCGGCATCCTTACAAGCCGCAACAAGGAAGGATCTGGCGTCCGCGTCATCCTTGCCGGTTCTCTTCAGGGAACTGTCCCAGAAGTGGGCTACAAGCCGGAGCTTTTTGACCGCGACGAGGAGCATGCGGTGAAGTATGCCATCGACTGGGTCAAGGAGTTTGGGCCAAGGCTGGTGAAGACGTCCAACGGGCGCACATATGTCGATACTAGGATGAGCCGTCTCCTCGGTCTTCCTCCTGTCATGGTTGCCGGCATGACTCCAGCCACAGTGCCCTGGGATTTCGTTGCGGCTACAATGAACGCAGGGTATCACATTGAGCTGGCTGGCGGCGGATACTTCGACCCCAACATGATGACGGACGCGATTCGAAAGGTCGAGAATGCCATCCCCCCTGGCAGGGGTATCGGTATCAACCTCATTTATGTCAATCCCGCGGCCATGTCATGGCAGGTACCTATGATTGGCCGTCTCCGTGCCGAGGGTGTACCCATCCAGGGTATGGCCATCGGCGCTGGTGTGCCGTCGATTGAGGTCGCCAACGAGTACATTGAGACTCTCGGACTCAAGCATATCTCGTTTAAGCCGGGCTCAGTTGACGCAATCCAGGCAGTTGTCAATATCGCCAATGCGAACCCCAACTTCCCTGTCATGCTCCAGTGGACTGGTGGTCGAGGAGGTGGCCATCACTCGTTCGAGGACTTCCACCAGCCCATACTCCAAATGTATGCCCGTATTCGACGCTGCGAGAACATCATCCTGATCGCCGGTTCCGGTTTTGGAGGTGCCGAAGACACATACCCGTACATCACTGGTGAATGGTCCAAGAAATTCGGCTATCCTCCCATGCCCTTCGATGGCTGCATGTTTGGTAGCCGCATGATGGTGTCCAAGGAAGCCCACACGAGCCCGGCGGCCAAGCAGGCTATCGTCGATGCTCCCGGTATCGATGACTCTGAGTGGGAGGCCACTTATAAGCGCCCGGCCGGTGGCGTTCTGACTGTCCGCTCTGAGATGGGCGAGCCTATCCACAAGCTGGCGACCCGTGGTGTGATATTCTGGGCGGAGATGGACAAGAAGATTTTCAGTCTGCCCAAGGAGAAGCGCGTTCCCGAGTTAAAGAAGAACCGCGACTACATCATCCGGAAGCTGAATGATGACTTCCAGAAGGTTTGGTTCGGCCGGAACAAGGCCGGCGTGGCCTGCGACCTGGATGAGATGACTTACAGCGATATCACCTGGCGGATGCTTGACCTTCTCTACGTGAAGCACGAGTCACGGTGGATTGATCCCACTTACATCCGGCTGACGGCTGAGTGGATCCAGCGTGTTGAAGAGCGCTTCACCCAAACCCCTGGCAAGCCTTCTCTCCTCCAGAATAGGGCGGACCTCAAGGAGCCCTTCGAGACCGTCAAGCGCATTCTGGCTGCTTACCCCGAGGCCGACACTCAGATCGTCAATGCTCATGATATTGAGCACTTCCTGCTTCTCTGCATGTTCCCCTTCCAGAAGCCCGTCCCCTTCGTCCCCATCTTCGACGACAACTTTGAGTTCTACTTCAAGAAGGACTCTCTTTGGCAGTCTGAAGATCTCCAGGCTGTCCCAGGACAAGATGTTGGCAGAACTTGTATCTTGCAGGGCCCGGTTGCCGTCAAGTACTCTACGGTTGTGGACGAACCCATCAAGGACATCCTTGACGGTATCCATGAGGGCCACATCGCAGGGTTGACGCGTGATCTTTACAACGGAGATGCAAGCCGGATCCCTACCGTGGAGTACTTCGGAGGCAAGCTCAATGATACAGAGGCGCCTATCGATATTATGGACTCCCACTTCGACTCATACGACGAGACGAAGAATGTTTTCCGACTCAACAATGCTGCCAACACCACCCTGCCGCCGCTGGACTCGTGGCTTGCTCTTCTGAGCGGGCCCAAGCGAAACTGGCGCCATGCTCTGTTGATGTCTGATGTAATCGTTCAAGGGCAGAAGTACGAATCGAATCCCATGAGGCGCATCTTCGCGCCTGTTCGGGGGCTTCTCGTGGAGATTGCTCATCCTAATGAACCAGCGAAGACCGTCATTACCGTCAAGGAGCAGCCCAGGCCCAACCACTTTGTGGATGTCATCGAGGCTAAGCTGGAGGGCACCAACACTATCGTCGTCAGCTTGATCAAGGATGTTACGGCGCTTGGCAAGCCGGTCGGTATGCCTCTGAAGTTTACCTACCACCCCGAGGCAGGATATGCCCCGATCCGTGAGGTCATGAACGGCCGCAATGACCGGATCAAGGAGTTCTACTGGAAGACATGGTTTGGCGATGATCCCCTTGATCTAGATGCCCTCGTGACGGCCAAGTTCGACGGTGGTAAAGCGACAATCACCGCCGAGGACATCAACGATTTTGTTCACTCTGTGGGCAACACTGGCGAAGCCTTCGTGGACCGTCCTGGCAAGGTCATGTATGCGCCCATGGATTTCGCCATCGTCGTTGGATGGAAGGGTATCACCAAGCCAATCTTCCCTCGCAAGATTGATGGTGACCTCCTTAAGCTTGTTCACCTGTCGAACCAGTTCCGGATGATGCCGGGCGCGGAGCCGCTCAAGAAGGGCGATGTCGTTTCCACCAGTGCACAGATTAACGCTGTCATCAACCAAGACTCTGGTAAGATGGTAGAGGTTTGTGGCACTATCGTGCGCGATGGAGAGGCGGTCATGGAGGTCACCTCCCAGTTCCTCTACCGCGGTACCTACACGGACTTCGAGAACACCTTCCAGCGCAAACTTGAGACACCCGTTCAGGTGCACTTGGCAACGACCAAGGACGTCGCTGTGCTCAGGTCCAAGGAGTGGTTCAACGCGGACGAGTTGCCTCAGAACATTGAACTCCTTGGGCAGACCCTCACTTTCCGCCTGCAGAGTTTGGTGAAATTCAAGAACAAGAACGTCTTCAGCAGCGTGGAGACCCGCGGTCCTGTGCTCCTCGAGCTGCCTACGAAGGAGATCATCCAGGTTGCGAGCGTTGATTATGAGGCCGGTCCTTCCCACGGCAACCCTGTCATCGACTACCTTGAGCGTCACGGTGTTCCCCTCGACCAGCCCGTCCACTTCGAGAACCCGATCCCACTGAGCGGCAAGGCACCCCTCCAACTACGCGCACCGGCCTCCAACGAGAACTACGCTCGCGTGTCTGGCGACTACAACCCCATCCACGTCGCTCGCGTTTTCTCGAATTACGCCAACCTGCCCGGTACCATTACGCATGGTATGTACTCGAGCGCCGCTGTCCGCAGCCTTGTCGAGACGTGGGCTGCCGACAACAACATCGGACGTGTGAGGAGCTTCCACGCTTCGTTGGTAGGCATGGTCCTTCCTAATGACGATATCGACGTTAAGCTTCAGCACGTCGGTATGGTGGCTGGTCGCAAGATCATCAAGGTCGAGGCTAGCAACAAGGAAACGGAGGAGAAGGTCCTGGTCGGTGAGGCCGAGGTCGAGCAGCCCGTCACTGCTTATGTGTTCACGGGTCAAGGTTCCCAGGAGCAGGGTATGGGTATGGATCTCTATGCCAGCAGCCCCGTCGCCAAGGACATCTGGGATCGTGCGGACAAGTACCTGCTCGACAACTATGGTAAGTTGCTACACCCCTCTCGCCACACTGCCTCATCTTTGGATGTCTACTAACTCTAGGACCTGCTAGGCTTCTCTATCACCAACATTGTCAGGAACAACCCCAAGGAGCTGACGATCCACTTTGGTGGCCCTCGCGGTAAGGCTATCCGCCAGAACTACATGGCGATGACCTTCGAGACGGTTTCCGGCGACGGCACTGTCAAGTCGGAGCGTATCTTCAAGGAGATTGATGAGACGACGACGTCGTACACGTACAAGTCTCCGACTGGTCTTCTCTCAGCCACGCAGTTCACTCAACCGGCGCTCACGCTCATGGAGAAGGCCAGCTTCGAGGACATGAAGTCCAAGGGCCTCGTACCTCGCGACAGCACCTTTGCGGGCCATTCGCTGGGTGAGTACTCGGCTCTCACGGCACTGGCGGACGTCATGCCTATTGAGAGTTTGGTCTCTGTCGTCTTCTACCGTGGCCTGACTATGCAGGTCGCCGTGGAGCGCGACTCGGCGGGTCGATCCAACTACTCGATGTGCGCGGTCAACCCCAGCCGTATCTCCAAGACATTCAACGAGCAGGCGTTGCAGTTCGTGGTAGACAACATCTCGGAGGAGACGGGCTGGCTCATCGAAATCGTCAACTACAACGTGGCCAACATGCAGTACGTGTGTGCTGGTGACCTCCGCGCTCTGGACACGCTCACCAGCGTGACCAACTTCCTCAAGCAGCACCAGATCAACGTGGATGAGATGAGGGGCAACGTGTCCGAGGCTAAGGACGCCCTCCGCAAGATCATCCGGGGCAGCGCGGACGCGACGCTTAAGAAGCCTCAGCCCGTTGAGCTCGAGCGGGGTTTCGCCACGATCCCGCTTCGAGGCATCGATGTGCCCTTCCACTCGACCTTCCTTCGGTCGGGTGTCAAGCCTTTCCGGTCCTTCTTGCTCAAGAAGATCAACAAGACGACGATTGATCCGGCCAAGCTGATCGGAAAGTACATTCCCAACGTGACGGCCAAGCCGTTTGCGCTGACGCGGGAGTACTTCGAGGAGGTGTACAAGCTGACCAACTCTCCTCGCATCGGACACGTCCTCGCCAACTGGGAGAAGTACTCGCAAGATGAGGAGGACGGCAGCGGGAGCGGGAGCACAAGCGGAGACGATACCACGGAGGGTAGCTCGGAGACAACGGCGCTGAACGGGGTAGAGGTGGAGGTGGCTGGTCCTGGGGCTGCCGCTTGAAGGGAGCCGGCGGATTCGGCTAGTCTGAGAGCAACGGGAAGGCTATCGAGCATGGGATGAAAATCAACGAGAAAAGGGAAAGCCGACCGGGATGCATAACGTGGGAAAGGTGTAAAAGGTGGGGAGAGCGTTAGAGAGAGATTCTTCTCCGGTTATACTGTCGAGATATCATTGCTTGTTGTCGTTTGTGTTTTTTTTTTTTTTTCGTTTTACGCCTATCGCTTGGTCCGTTAATATTATTGATAGAAGTGATCAACGATCATGGTTTTCTCGTCGCTGTCTCTCTGCATCGACAGTCACATCGTAGCTCGCTCAACTTACTAGGTTGTGGTTGACTTGGCCTTCTCTGCCTGCCATGAGGGGGATCCGTGGCGTCCCACCGCAACTAGCCGTTGGCGTAGCGGGGGACACCGCCGAAGCTGCTTCAATTCAGTTGCCACCAATACTTGTGGCATCAATTCGTACTCGCATGGTGTGTCCGTCTTATCGCCGCTTATCATCCTCGCCAGTATTCTATCTCATTTATCGGTCTTCTTTATCGTGTTTAAGTTCCACGCCTGACGACGAGGCACTGGAATAGATTCAAGTCCTCATTCCCGAAGTTTTGCAGAGAATGGCGGAGGCCGTCCGAGAATGTGTCGGAGTTGGCCGCCGCCACAGTATTACCGGAGGGTACAGCAGCGCAGGAAGCGTCTTAGTGCTCTCTTCACGTTGTTTCCCTGCTTTGTTGATTCCTTCCTAGCACAGCACAGCTCCGGCTTTTTGATGAACCCCAATGGTGTCCATAAATACTGAGACCGTACCCACTTCCCCTTCCGAGACAGAGATTACATGCACCATCACATCACTTATCCTACTTCCTCGGTGCTTGGTGGATTTCTGTCCTTCTCCTGTCGCATCGTTGATCCGTCCTACTCATTGATTCCAAGGCGTTACACGTGAAACCTCACCCCCGTAACATTGGAAGCAGCAGGCCGGACTCTCTACCCGTACTATCGAGATCCGGAAACAATGGTGTCACCATGTGGGAAGCAGCTCTTCTTGGGGACTTTCATCTACTCGGGATCCCGCGAGGAGTTGGAGTATCTCCACGGTGCGGCGGTATGTGTGGACCCGAAGGGCGTCATCGTGGCAGTGGAGAGGGACTGCGACCGGATGCGGGCTGAGACGGACGTGCTTCCCCGGCTGGGATGGGACGTGAAGGATGTTGTCGTGAGGGTGTGTGAGAAAGGACAGTTTTTCTTCCCGGGTTTCGTCGCGACGAAACCCGGGAAGAAAAACTGTCCTTTCTCACAC
>JAXQGT010000528.1:0-10692 GCA_037040375.1 Basipetospora sp. M8501
CACCTGAGGTCGGGCTGGTGGGGGGGGGGGGGGAAGCGTTTCCACACCTTTAGTCTAACGGCCTAATGCAAGTTGTGCGAGAAAGAGAAGCGGTCATACCTTCTACCATGCCGAGACCTGAGCGGAGAATGGGGACGAGGCTCATGGTCTGAGGATGGATGTCTGTCGTGGTATACTCGAAGCCAAGTGGGGTCGTATCCTAACCGGGGACGGGGGGTAGTGGCCCTTTCGTGTTAGCCTTCCTTCCTCCGCCCAAAAACCACCCGACGTCTCCCACAAGTAGGGCGGCGCGCAGCTTCTTCATTCCAATCATACCTTTGGGCCCGGGCTGGAAGACACGGTAGCGGCGAGGGCCTCGCAGCCGAGTATGAGAGACATCTCGTGGATCAGGGCTTTCACCTCCCTAGGGCTAGCGGAGGTGGATCGGAGCTGGCTGAGCTTGGCCTGGAGGCACGGGTGGGAGGAGATGCGGACGTTGGGGGGGAGGTCGGTGACGGTCGCCATGGTGGGAATGCGGTTGCTGCAGTTCACTACAACACTACTAGAGCTGATGAGGATGCCTTTGCGGCTTGGTTACGAGTGAGAAAAGACGGGTTGGTATGTTGATGATGTTGGTATCGGGCTTCCGGAGTAACACAGAACAACACTGAGGTGCAGTATCAACATTTACTTTGTTGGGAGAGTCGGTCAGGCACCCAACCTTGCAGTCGGTGTACAAGTTCGAAGCCCGGACACTGGGGAGAGCAGGGGTCTCTTACACCGACAGCGCCGGTAAACAGTTGGAATGTGGGGTATTCGAGCTTGGAGAGACCACTCCGCACTAGTGGACGAGTAGATAATAATGCGGGGTGTTAGTGGACACACGTGCACTGTCAGCGTGCGCTACCTTTTGGTGGGGCACTGCGGGGTCCTATATCCGGTGTATTATCGATAACATGAACAGCATAATAAACTTGAAGCTTTTTAAAGCCGTGGCAGAACTCCTGGCCTGGGTAGTATCGGAACTCGAGGAAGGGGCCGCTCTTGACAATTGTACAACCAATTTTCCATCAAAGCACACTGCACATCCTCTGGCCATTCACCTTCCCCTCACCTTCTTCATCGATAAACAAGTCTAAGCCTCCACCGTACGAAATGCGGTGACGTCGCTGGCAGAACCTCGGGCTCTTTCGCGATGCCGCCTGGGGAGGAACGAAGGCAGAACTCTGCCGAGGGGCAACAGGGTTCTGGGGACGATGAAAGGGAGACTTTGGAAGTTCTTGGCACAACTGGGAGGTCCCAGGTAAAGGACGGCACTGGAAGGAATGTTGCTCGACGAGGAAGACCAATGCAAGGTGAAGAGGCGGAATGCGACCTGCCGGATGACTACATCAACCTGAACGAGCTCGCCGCTCCATCGCCGGTCCTAAGAGAGGAACTTCGTCGTCTCTACAGATTGCCCTCGCTTGAAGTGGAAATGTCACCGGAGCTTCCTTGTGAAGAAGTGCCACCTCCTGTCGAAGTAGGGGTTCCAGGGCTCGAAAAGGAGGCGCGGGCTTCCCGCTTCGCGACCAAGCTCTACTCCCACTGTTACCTCATCCTCTTCTCCATCTTTGGAACCCTTGCGAGGCTCGGCTTGCAAGCCTTGGCTACATATCCCGGCACGCCAGTCATTTACGCATCCTTATGGCCCAATTTTGCCGGGTGCCTCATCATGGGCTTTCTTGTAGAAGATCGAGTGATGTTCAGGCACGGATACTCCGTGAACGACATGCCGGGTGAAGGGGGCCTCTCACGAGCGGATTCAAGTACGTCGAGAAAGACTCACAAGGAATTAAAAAAGACGATACCATTGTATATTGGGCTCACGACGGGGTTTTGCGGGTGTCTGACGTCCTTCTCCGCCATGACGAGGGATATGTTCTTGGCTCTGTCTAACGACCTGACGTCCCAGGCACATGAGGCACCGTTAGGACGCAATGGGGGCCAGTCGTTCATGGCGCTGCTCGCCGTCCTGATCACTTCAATAGCAGTGTCCCTCGGGGGACTGTTTGTCGGCTCTCATTTATCTACCGCCCTAGAGGCGGCGACACCGACACTGCCTCACCGCTTCACGCGATACTTCCTCGACAGGACGATCGTCCCGTTGAGTATCGGCGCCTGGCTGACCACCGTTCTCCTCTCCATCTTCCCGCCGTACGACCACTGGCGCGGTCTGCTATTGGCCTTGGTCTTCTCGCCCCTTGGATGCCTCGCGCGATTCTACCTCGCCTTGTTCCTCAACGCCCGACGGCCATCCTTCCCCGTCGGCACCTTTTCCGCGAACGTACTAGGAACCGGAGTGCTAGGTTTGTGCTGGGACCTGGCGCATGCTTCCGTCGGAGGTCTCGTGGGCTGCCAGGTGCTCGTGGGCATCCAGGACGGGTTCTGCGGGTGCTTCACTACGGTATCTACGTGGGTGCTGGAACTTTCTACACTCAGGGTGTGGAACGCCTATAGATACGGGGCGGCGAGCGTGCTTGTGTCGCTTTGCTTCCTAATCGCGATTATGGGAGGGCTGAGATGGGCGCAGGGCTTTGGGTTGCCCGCATGTTAGGAACAAGGCGCACTGTTCGCTGACGGATTCCCGGCTCTCTTGTTTCTGGGTATCCAGAAGGCATCCCTCTCAACGGGAATCAGTGGATAACCTTGAGCCTGATCTCAGCTGCAGACAGTAATCAAATCAATGCACTGTTCAATTTAACTCGCTGGAACTCCGGGTCGAGCTGATTTCGACACCGGTGCTGCGATGACGTCACCGGTACCCCACCACCAATCCCCGCAAGGGCAAGCTGGTGCATTCATGAACGTCATTCTGAGCTTTTGCAAGAATGCTTGCGAAAGTAATACAATTTCTTGTCCATCGGTCGCAGGTCGCATCTGCCGCGGCAACTTGGAGTGACTTATGGGTTCATGCATTCAGATTGCCGACCGAACCGCTAGTCGTATGATTGACAGGTGCTTGTCGGAGGGTCAATTGAGACAGAAAAAGCTGATTCGATTAATTCACAGTTCTCTACCTGTGTGACCGAGACTCATTTGAGACCATGTCGTGTGAGGACTTCGTATTAGAGGAACTGCCCTACAGTTGACAGCGTGAGGCATCGGCCGTTGTACAGCATTTATCAATCCTTACTCCGTTTGTGTCCGTTCCACATTGCGAGTGATCGGTGATGGAGCTCCTCGATGAACTACAGCTCGATCCCGGGTTCGAGCTGAGCTGTCAATCAAGCTCCGGATCGGGCATGGCACCGGGGGCCCTCGAGCTTTTATTAGTGGAGCCGTGGTGGCAACTTGTCATTGAATCCGTGAGCTCGAGGCCAAGCTTCCCTGGCTTGGCTTCTGAGTTTCCCAATGTCGTCATGTCCACTGGGTGTTTCTCATGCGCAATGCCCCTTAGTAGCACCAGGACCCGAACCCTCACATGTAACGGCGAGCAAGACAGAGAGGTAAACGGGAAACGATACCGTGGCTGGTTATCTCGATTGAGACAATCTTTTCTAAACCCGGCCCTACCTTCAAAGTTGCATTGGCCAATGACTCCTTTTTCCAAGACACTCGACATCGACACTGGAGGTTTGCTGCTCCAGCTGTGACAAGAGAGCACCGGCTGTGCTTTATTCAGCTGCGAACTGATATTCCCTACTTCCCAGAGGGTCTCTTGGGATCAAGAAGCTACTCTACAGTCTCATTAGCGAGAAACTGGACTTCACACTCCGTTATGGCCTCAGCATTGCGCAAGTAACCAGCTATTAGGCCCCACTCCGCATCAGCATCCCTCGCACCTCAGTCAGTGTGTTCCTCGATTCAGCATCTCGTCCATATCCCCTAATCCTGTTCCTCCATGCCGTAAAGCATGACACCCATGCCAACCTCACGAATTGTACCCGCCGCAGCAGCTAGCGCCTATCAGGGTTGATCTTGGCAGGCCCCTGTGCGATGACCCACCACGGAGGTTTCTGCTGGCTGCACGTTAGGTCCGTGTAATGTATGAATAAACCAACTTGAGAACTCGTATCCTGCTCGCTCCACGTCCTTCCCGCATTGAACAAGAGCACATCTTGTTCACCGAGTGTGCCTGCCTAATGAACTCCCAACACTGATGGTGTTACACTAGTGTTGTTTGCTTATTAGGCTTAGTCACAGAACAAGGAACTTGCGAAGATCACAGGCTAGAGTGGTGGTTGCCGTGTGTGGATGCGACAGCAGGTGCAGCCCATAAACAATACATCCTCATGACGTAAAGAGCGCCAGCCAGGACTGGAGACAGAAGCTTGCACTATCCAGCTTCCAGCTCGCCCAGCCATTGGGTTCATTGATTCTGGCAATCTTCATGGTGCCACCATCGCCGTCACCGTCACCAAACATTTTGGCGCCTTTCCCTTCTCTGGTTGGCCAAAGTCGATCCCAAGCTCCATTCGAGGTCTGTGACGTCTTACCCGACTCATGAAAGCCATCGACCAGAGGTATAAACTCAACGCCTCCTGCCGTCCCTCTCCGTCGCTTGCCCTCCCTTCTCGATCTCATACCGTCATACACCCTCGCATGATACCTGCCTGATACCACACAATTCAATTGAAACCAAAAGAACAGCTCCCCGTTTCCTCATCTGACACCCGAAAGACTCCCCCAGGAGCTATAACCGATCACCCGTTTTCTCTTGTCGTTGATACCCATTAGCCACTATAATCACTGCCTCTCGACAATCCTCTGCGATACCTGCAGCTGTTTTCTCTCCTCTTGCACCTTTCCCCCTAGCACAGCAATTTCATCCCTCTTATTCTTAATTATCACAGTACACAATGTCGGCAAGTGTGAATCGACCAACTAATGTCAAGAAGCGCGATGAGAGCATCGAGTCCAAGCTTCAGCTCTATGGTATCTACAGCGCCTTCAAACAAGGCAAAGTTCCCTCCGTATGTTACATGATCAGCCTGTCTTCGACTTCCATGAGGCCAGCACACTTACACACTTTTTACAGAATGAACAAATCGATGTTGCCCTGAACAGCTTCCTCGAGTCCAAGGCCCTCAAGACTCCTTCACAAAAGCTTTCGGATGACGGAAGGGACCTAGTAACCGACACCCGAGAGGTTGTCCGGTTAGCCAAGTACCTCTTCCTGTCCAAGAATGAGGGGAACCTCCTCCAAGACTTCATCTGGCAGACCGAGCAGTTCGATCCCAAGGCCGTCTCCGCTCCCGGCACTCCCATCGACAAGAAGACTGCTCAGCAGCAGGGCAATGAGGCACTCGAGGGCCTTCGAACCCTTGGCACTCTTCTCATCACTAATGGCCAGTTCCGCAAGCTACGTACGTGTTTACCACACTCTGGGGTTACTTTGAGTTTTGGCCTTTGAAGGGCACGAGCATTAACAATTTGAAATAGTGAAGGACTTCACTATCATCTTCCGCGATGTTGCCGGCGATGCTGCCTCCAGCGTCGCTGGTCGTGTGCGACCTTCGGAAGACGAACTCAGCCAGGTCGACAGGCCTGCCGAAGATAATACTTGGCACGAGAAGCCCGACTTCAACAAGAACACTCTGCGACAGAAGGTCAAGGGAGTTTATGGAGGAGACGCCAAGAAGGACGCTAAGGACACCCTCAACACTGTGACGTCCGGCGCCCAGACCGGCTCCTCGCAGCCCACCGATGTCGACACCCAGGGCGCTGCCAAAGCGGGCAAGAGTACCCTGAAGGAAAAGTACGAGCAGAACGTCAGCGACGAGACCAAGGAGAAGGTCAAGCAGCGCAACGAGGAGTACCGCAGGCGCGCTAAGGAGTACTACAACAAGAAGATGCCCCAAGAGCGCAGGGAGCAGACCATCTGGCGTCTTAAGGTATGAGGGCGGACGTCTTCTGACCGTCATCAAACTCAAACTAACAATGTACTTGCTAGAAAACCATTCTTGAGTGCCAGCAGCACCCTGACTACTCCCGCGCTGTCGAGACGCTTCTTGACCTCGCTGAGCAGTACGGCCATCACGGTCGTTCTCTTGCCCAGGAGGGCACTGGGACTGTGAAGCAGACTCGCACGAACCTGCAGCAAGCTCAGGATGATCTGAAGGTACGCACGTACCCCCGTTTCCTCTGCACTGAGGAGTGGGTTTTGCTAACATCGTGAATTAGACCATCATTGAGCGCTTTGCCAACGGCACTTCCACCGAACCCCTCTGGGCAGCCATTGAGAAGCTCTACCAAGCTGCCCGTAAGGACACTGAACTTCGCGACTGGTTCTCGTCCATGAACCACTATGTCCGACGCTGCCTCTTGGAGCAGGGTTATATCCTCGAGGATTCTTCTACCAGGGACTGGAACCAGCTCTATGACCACGGACGCTTCCTCCTCCGTGACAAGCACAGGGGCGACACAGACCGTATCATTGACGAGGCGAGGTTCATTCTGGAACAGTTCGACAAGGACCCTCAGAACAAGGAGTTCGGCGAGGCTGTCCAGAAGCTTTTCCTCCATCTGGGTAACGACCAGAGCGGCAAACCTGTTTTCAAGCCCCATCTCGTCAAGGATCTGACTGATGTCATTATCCCCGCCATTATTGAGAACATTGAATATGTGCCTGTTCCTCGGATTGAGTACTCGGATCCCGAGTTCGACGTTGTCATTGAGAATCTCATCTTCGAGGCCGACAACCTCTTCCCTAATGTGGTCGAGGTCAAGAGCGACCATTACTTCAAGATGGGCCGCAAGAAGATTAGGAACGACCACCACCAACGTTTCGACGTCCGCATGTCTGGCATCCAGATGGATCTGCGCGATGTTAACTTTTACATTAAGCGCAAGCGAGGATTCCCGTCTATCGAGGACATGGGTGTTATGAACGTTGCACTCGGGGGCAATGGTCTGTCCTTTGAGATGAAGGTTTCCACAGCCGAACGCCACGACAGCCAGCGTTTCTTCAAGGTGGAATATGTGGACGTCGACATCCAGAACCTCAAGGTCAAGTTCGTCAAGTCGAAGCACAAGGCGCTCTACAACCTCGTGCTTCCGCTCGTGACCAAGTTAATGCGACCAGCCATTACCAAGGCCGTCGAGAAGGCGATCAAGGACCAGTGCAACCGGGCAGACAAGGCCATGTTTGAGATCAAGCAGGACGCAGACCGTACCCTGCAAGAGTCGCGCCAGTCGGCCCACCCCGAGGAGCGGAAGTCGACGCCTAAGATGTACAGCCGATACTACTCATCTGCCAAGACCTACATGGACCGCAAGAAGGAGGAGAAGAAGAAGAAGGCCGAGAGCAAGGTGTCTAATAAGAAGGTCAACATCGCCTACACGATGCACGACAGCATCTTCCCAGATCTGAAGATGCCTGGAGCCACCAGTGAACGTGCTACTAAGTACAAGGACCTCTCGCGCCAGGGCGAGAAATGGCAGAGCCCCGTCTTCTCCATTGGCAAGGCGAGCCAGAGCCGTGATATTCCCCGGGCTCCCCGCATCGAGGAGAAGCTCGAGCAGAAGCGTATCTTTGAAGAGAGCAAGCATAAGAACATCCAGAGCGGGGGCTCCCACCAACAGAGCGGGGGTATCCAACAACAGAGCGGGGGTATCCAACAACAGAGCGGTGGTCTTCAGCAACAGAGCGGAGGTATCCAACAAACCGGAGACTTCCAGCCGCGCTCCGGACAGACCGGTCAGTTTGGGCAAACCGGCCAGTCAGGCTTTGACGAAGTTGCCTTCCACCAGGGACACTACCAGCAACAGCACCAGCAGGGTCTCGGCTACCAGACAGGGCAGATCCAGCCCCAGAACGGCGGGGCGGCCACCTTCGGCCAGAAGGGCATCGGCCAGGTCCCCATTCAGGATGCAAACGGCGGGATTTACCAGTTTGGCGATGGTAAGGTTGGCGGCGCGAACCAGCTCGGTAACGGCGGGACCACGGTCCCCGGCGTCTATAGTGGCAACACGGGCCATCTCGCCAGCGGCGCGCCGGCTTCCGGCCTTGCTCAGGACCCGTCCACTACCCGGATGTAAGCGACGTGAAGAAGCGCGGTTCAAACGGCATCTGGAGTCCATGCACCAAAAGCAGAGGAAGGATAATTACGACTACTCCAGTGTAGGAGGTGAGACGGAAGAAACACAAAAAACGGCGGTTATGATGACTACGGGCACTTATACCCCAACAAGATTGAGCGGGTTGGACGTTCGGCGGGTCGATGCGAAGGCGGCGTCTTCGCTGGTCTTCAGCACCCGACCCTTAAGCCCATCCCCATAATATTCCGTTATCTCCTTTTTTTCTCTTTTTCCTTTGTCTCTCATCTCCTAATGTTTTGTTTCTGATACCAGAGAAATGAGTTTCGACGGGGGAGGAATGTAATGAGGTGTGGACTGTGGAAGGGGATGAGGCGGGGCTCAGAAACACTCGAGTCGAATGTGAGCTAGCTTTCTTATGTCTCTAGTTTATACGTGCTAAAATGATGATTTATTTACGTTCGACCTCTAGCACAACTCCGAAAGTGAACAATATTAGTATGGCTTAAATGCCCATAAGGCCACGGGTCTTGTTCCTCGAGTTGAGCTAATCACCTTGAATCTCGCGTCCTCGACAAGGGCTTTGGATAGATCAAGAGGGTTTCTTTTATTATATGATGACGTATTGATTAATATACTACTAGTAACCACCTTTTTGCAGTAAGGGTATCTTCGTAATGCACACATCAACCCTTGAGACGGGACTGCAACAGTGTGCTCCGACTCATCCTCCCTTCATTTTCGCCTTGGCCCCCCAAATGACACAAGAATACATATAACGCCGTCTCTCGCCTATGCGAGACTTTTTTTCCCAATGCCTATGCTTTCCAGACGTGATGAGGGCGGAGTGGACATATGTACAAAAAAGGGATGAAGAACCCGAAAAATAGTAGACATGTGATACGGGTTCATGATATTACATTCGAGAGAGCGACGAAGAAAACAAAAAAAAAACCGAAGAACGGGGCCAGCTATCTCCACTCGACGCTGTCCCTGGCAGCGTAAATGGACTGGTCTTCTTCGGACGCGGATTCCTCCGCGCTATCCACCACGACAGGCTCGCCGCAGTCCCTACTGCTTCCGCCGACGCTCACGTGCTGGCTCGGCGCGGCCTCTTCGTGGGTGGGATACGCGGGAGGACTTGGGGGCACGTCGGCGTACAGCGGGGGCGCCTCGTCGTCCCATGCAACGCTGTGGCCCGGCTGCTCGGAGAGGTTGACGCGGAACCTCATGCGCAGGATGCGTCCGGCGCCCGTCTCGGAAAAGACCTCGGGTCCGCCCCGTGGAGGCTTGTACGCGCGGGCGCGGGAGACGACAAGCTCGACCATAAGGCTGTGGGTGATCTGGGTGTTGGTCGGGGTGTGGGTGGTGTCGTAGGCGTAGCGGACGGGTGTGTATTGCGGACCGTGAGGATGGTGGTGGTTGTGGTGGAGGAGGTGGTGCTGGCTCTGGGAGGAGGATGCCGGGGGTAGGTTGAAGTCGAAGAGGAGGTCGACGTGGCCTTCGGAGTTGAGGTAGTCCGACTTCCACGCGCGAGGGATATTCTGCTCGGCGAGGATACGTGTTTCCGTGCGCACCGCGCCAGTCCGGGATTGTGGAGGTGCGACATCGGGGTCAGCGCTGTTGCGACGAGGAGGAGTGGCGGTGTCGTGGCGAGGGCAGGCGTGCGCTGTTGTGCGCACGGTTTCTTCGAGCCTCCAAGTGGCCTTTTTTAGCTTCCAGCATTCGAGGACTTCGCCGGCCTCTTCTTGGAGGGGGTCGGTGCCCTCGGGAAGCTTGCTGGTGAGCCCGTCGAGAGCCATAGTAACGGCAGTCTTGCCAGTGGGGTAGAAGGCTTGGTGATAGTGGGCGCTAGCGCGAACGTTGGTGGGAGGGAAGATGCGGACGGAGTGGTGGGGTGCATCGGGTTCGGGGAGTCTGCGGGATACGTGGAGAGGGAGCTCAACGCGGATGGGGGTGACGGAGGTGCCCGAGGTGGCGGGCAGGCGAGTGACGATGGCTTCAGACCTGAGCTCGTAGGAGATAGTGACGAGGGAAGTGTTGGTGGTTACGGGTAGTTTCCCCGAGAGAAGGTGCAAGAAGGGGAATTTGTGAGTGCCTGAAAAATTATGTTAGTGGAAAAATATTCAGCCTTGATAAATCATCAATGGATGGATCATATACCTTTCTCCAGAGTAACAGGATGTCGCAGGAAGTTCCAACGTTTCAACTCTTCTTCCTGGATGGCGCAATCGGCACAATGGTTCTGGTAGGGTTTCTTCTGAACAATGCGAAGGACGAGTGTGGCTTCAATGTTGGCCAATTCAAGCTGATCATCCTTGACGTCGAGGGCGAGCTGCCCGGAGACTAGAGCACCAGTACTGCTCTCCGGGTCGCCGTGAAACACCACGGGTGGGCTCTCAATCACACATTTGAGCGCGGCAGGAGCCTCGGGTTCCGGATCTTTTACTGGCCAAAAGCTGAACGAAAAGCGATGTTTCCTGGGAGTTGAAGGTTGAGAGGAGTTGTGGTCGTCGTCATTGTTGCGCATCCTACGGGCGACCTTGAAGCGTGAGTGTGAGCGCATGTGAGGGGGGCGGCGGCTGCGACGGGGGTTATCGTCTTCCGAATTGGAGGTAACTCCAGAAACTCTAAAGGAGCTAAATCATAAGATAGGAAGCATTGTATGGCAATCTTAATACATGGTTTTAATAA
>JAXQGT010000529.1:0-10911 GCA_037040375.1 Basipetospora sp. M8501
AAAGAAACTTTATTCTCTGAGGTTGTAAATGTTAGAACATTTGCAAGTCAATTTAATATCTCTAATATTGTGTGGGAGCTCCACTACCTCCCTTATGAGCTCTGTCTCAGGCTCCTGAGAGAGTCTTCTGTTTCCTCCACGGGGTCTCAGGTCGCTTTTCCCGATATCCACGCCTTTGCCGCGCAGAAACTCCGCGAGCTTCATCACCAAGGTCCAGACAGAGAGGGTCGCCGGCGTCTATATGTTACCTGTATACAGGACATCGCCGCGAAGTCACTGACAACCCTAGGGAGTCTCTGCGGTCTCCTAGTGTCGATCCGACCTGCTCTACTATTAGAGCTACAAGTGCTCTGTGCTGAGCATGATCTACCCCGTCTGATTGTGGATGAGCTTGAACATGCCGTCTCAGCTAGCCGCTCGTCTGGTGGGCAGCCTGTTATCTCCGGGCCCAGCAACTCGCCCCGGCGGGACTTCGTCTTCAATCTCATATGCCACGTGCCTGACGCCTTAGCTGGTGAACTCGGAAAGAGACTTTGGGACATCTTGGTTGGTCCTGTGGCTGCGTGTGAAGCCGACTGGGAGATGGGCTGGTCTGTCTTGGAAGAAGCTGCCCTCCAGACGTCCTGGAGCAACCCATTCCTCTCAACTTGTCTCGCGACTTACTTCCCCACCCTTCCGTCCCAATGTCTCTGTTTAGGTGCTCTCCGTTTCTTGAAAGGAGGCATCATGCCTAAAGTTGACAGCAACATGATTGCGCTGGACAATGACGAGAGCACCAAGCACAGCGGTATTGAGGAGCTCTGGCGTATCATCATGACTGCCCCCGATCAGACAGTCGTTGATCAGGCCATTGAGGTACTCGTTCGGGAAATCTACATCGACAGCACCGCGATTCTAGATTACCCGCACCATCGCGCCCGAACGGTACACTTGAAACTAGTGGGCCGCTGTCTTGAGCAACTGGGGGATGCAACGAAAAAAATACTGGCATCAAGCGAGGGCACAACTAGCGGCGATGACGAGCCTATGGTAATTGTGGAAACCGAGGCTGAGACGCTTGAGCAGGAACGCATGTTCATTCGATCTCTCGCAGTGCTTCGACAGTTCCTTCAAGCACACCAGTCCAGATCTCACTTCGCAGCTGCCGATCTCCGGCCCCTCATGCCACCTTCTCCCACGCCCGTTGAAGGAGAGTCGGCGGAGCTGAAATTCCAGTCGTTCGACGGCGAGAAGCAGACGGAGGTCCAAACTCTTAATATTGGCAGACAGAACACCGCGGCCTCTCTGCTGGCTAGCCTGAGAGAAGCCACAGGATTCGAGAATTATCGTATTTACTACAAGGGCCAGGCGTTTGTGCCTAACGAAGCTGATATATGCAAATCCCTAGAAGATCTGCGCATCCACAACGGACTAATCTTAGTCAAACGCGAGGAAGAGGGAATTTCCCTCTCGTCTCGGATGAAGCCTGGTGCTTCTCCTCTAGAGATTGAGATTCTCAGCCATTTCGGCGAACTCTGGGGTTATCTCAGTATGGAGGAGAAGTTCGCTCAAGAGGTATGGAAGATTTTACTAGACAGAGCGCAGGAGCAGATTAGTTGGCGCCTCTACGCCTACCTTGTTGCTAACTTGTTCGGTTCACTCGCTAGATCTTTCGCTTCCTCATCAAACTTCCTGCCGACAGCCACATTCTGGAGCTGATCGATTCGAACTCAACCCCCTATGAAGAGGTGTTCCCGCTTGGAGAGCCTTTCAAGTGCCTTTATGGCAGTCACGCCCTTGCCGAGTACACAGAGGCCGCCCGGCGCCAGAATCGTGCACCGGTGTCGGGCCTCGAGGCTTCAACCCCACAAGCCGCGTCGTACACGGACTCAGTTGAACGGGCCATCACCCTGCTATTTGCGGCTATCGGTGACCCTGATATTATTGACAAGTGCCCAAGCGAGCATCTGAAATCACGGCTGCGCATGGAGCTGATGGCCCGCCTTGTGGAATTGTTAAATGGCAAGTCTCCCCATGACAGAAACTTCTCCAGCTGAAAGAATTCGATCAACTGACTGCGCTCGCCACCTTAGCATATCAAGAATCTCGGGCACCAGGGCAATCTGACTGGTCCAAAAACGCACCTCCTAGCCATCGGCTGCTGGATATCCTCAAGAGTGCTGCGTCTGAACCCGAGGACGAGTATACTCTTCGATTGATAACGTCGACGTTTGCTGCTGTTCTTCAACTATCCATTCTGAACTCCAACTTCTGGATGGAAGTCTCCAACTCTGAAACGTTTGGTTCGATTACCCAAGACCTGCTCCTTGATTCGAGACCCGGCGTCAGGGACAAAACGAGTCAGATAATCAGAGAAGCATGCAAGAGGGACCAGTAAGATGACCCGATGCACCTTCTTGTTCCATGCCGTATTGTTCTTCGCTAACAGGCATTCCTCGAATAGCCGACTTAACCTTGCGATGGCCGAGTTTTTCTGGCCTTGGATATCTGGTATCATCCCAAAGGTCACTGACCATTCATCATCGTGTCACGAGTGCTTTGACTTAACAGAGTTCCTTATGCTCCTCCTCCTTCCAAAGTCATCCCCTGTACTAGACTTATCCCAACTTGCGAGGAAATGTAGTAGCTTGCTACTCGAGTTATCTCCGTCAGAAGTGAGTCCCTTTTCACCGAGGCTCTTTACACGGTTCAGGCATGACTAACGCTCTATTTCCTTCCACAGAACGTCGGAGATGCGGAGCCCAATGACGCCGTAGTGGGTGGTCTCATCCGGCTTCTTTACTGCTGCACGCAGATCAACAAGTCGATCTTAGATCCGGCGAACAACCCACTCAGAAGGTAAGTGCTTGACCCTTAAGCCAGTGATTCTTGGCATCGCAGTAGCAGCTGACAATTGTCACAGCGGCACGGCACGAGAGCTATTCTGGGGTTATCTTTTCCCTAGACCTGGGAAGCATGATGAACCAGTCCCCTCGGTCTTGTTGAACAACTCCAGCCGGGCACGATTGTACGACATCATCTTTGACATGGTAAAAGGAGATGGGGATCAGTTCAAGCATTTGCTAGAAGATCTCAAGAAGCTTGTCCCTTATGACCTGGACGAGGATGGTAGGTTTTTGACAAACGCTTTACCCGCCAAAACCCAGAGCACAACTAACCCTCCGTTTTAGATCCCTATCACTATGACCTCAGTCTGCAGTTCGAACGCTCCAGGGCCATACGCGCGCCTTGTGGCTATGTTGGTCTTCGAAACCTCTCAAACACCTGTTATTTGAATTCGCTCTTCACGCAGCTGTTCATGAACATCGACTTTCGACGTTTCATGCTCAACGCGCACGTTCGCAATGAGGACAGCCAAATGCTTCTTTTCCAGACGCAGAAGGTGTTCGCCTACATGCAAGAGAGCATCGCCCGCTTTGTTGACCCCTACCAGCTGGTTGGCTCAATAAAAACGTATGACGACACGTTGATTGATGTCCACAACCAAATGGATGTGGACGAATTCTACAATCTGTTGTTTGATCGTTGGGAGTCGCAACTCGTCTCTGCGGACGAGAGGAAGGCCCTTCGCTCTTTCTACGGCGGCCAACTAGTTCAGCAAGTCAAGTCCAAGGAGTGCGAGCATGTTTCGGAAAGACTTGAACCGTTCTCAGCAATTCAATGCGACATCAAGGGCAAAAGCACCTTGCAGGACAGTCTGGAAGCCTATGTTGGCGGAGAGATAATGGAAGGAGGTAAGCACCAGGCATCAGGAGTAAGGTGACAGTCACTGCGGATAGCTCACACTCCTTCACTCTTACAGATAACAAGTACAAATGCTCGACTTGCGACGCGCACGTTGACGCTGTAAAGCGGTAAGTGATGTGGCAACCAGTACCCCCCAATGATCCCTGCTAGCACCACACGATGGCGGCTGACTTCTTCTTGTCAACTACAGTGCTTGCTTAAAAGACATCCCAGACAATCTCATCTTTCACTTGAAGAGGTTTGAATTCAATTTGCGGACGATGCAAAGGAGTAAAATCAATGACTACTTCTCCTTTCCCACCAAGATCGACATGAGGCCATACACAATCGACTTCCTCTCAGACCTCAGCGATGAGATTCCCGAAGACATTTTTGAATTGGTCGGCGTTCTCGTGCATTCTGGAACGGCGGAGTCAGGCCACTACTATTCCTACATCCGCGAACGACCCTCCTCCGGTACAGGTGATACTTGGATAGAGTTCAACGACGATGTCGTTAGTCCATGGGACCCAGCGACATTAGAGACCTCGACCTTCGGGGGCGCTGACTTCCGTTGCGACAGCAATGGCATCAACTACGACAAAAACTTCAGCGCCTACATGCTCTTCTATCAGCGATCGAGCAAGCTGCAATCAGACCAGCTAAGCATTCCGACACCTGTCAAAGTCAATGTCCCCAGAGACATACTTGAGCATATCAGGGCAGACAACAGCTTAGCCCTTCGGCGGCACTGCTTGTACGATCCAAATCACGCGAGCTTCGTTCATCGAGTGGTCAAATGCTGCATAGGGGTCCCCGAAAAGCCTTGCATAGCCGATCATAAGATTGAGAGGCTGGCGATGCACGTGGCGTTGGGCCACCTTGACCAAGTCATTAGCAGGACCAAGGACGTTCCGCATTTTAACGACTATACTGAACTTCTGAACACGGCCCTGTTTAAGTGCGCGACGTGCTCATACTGTTTCTACCGCTACTTCCCCGAACGCCGCGAATCGTTCCGGCACCTTGTGCAGCGCTGCCCTGAGCCACTTGTACGTTCTGAATGTGGAGACCTCCTGATCACTGCTCTTGGCAAGATAAAAGACGACCTGCCTCACCGGTACGGCGACATGGAGATGGCGCTAGACATTGAACCGAGCCTTGGAGACGCCGTGGTGATACAAGTTCCAAAACTCTTGGACGTGATGTGGGGCAATTTCCATCTCAACCTGAGGTCCTGGAAAGAAGTCTTTGGGACCATGCTGCATTTTGCGCAGCTCGGGGAGTTGGAGACTGTTGTCCTGCTGAATTCGGAGTACTTGACTCGGCTGCTCCGCCTTCTCCAGGCGGATCTCCAACTCGAGTTGCCCATTTCCCTCCAGCGGATGTTGAGCAATGTGATTCGGCGAGGTCATAACAGACCTCCGAATTACGAGGCTATCATTCAGCTCACCAACCATCTGATGTCTGCGCTCCACCCGTTGTTTGCGCCAGATCATATTGTGGAGGCTAACAGCTCCCGGTTGATGCTCTACCTTGAGGGCGAGTCACCTCTTCCGTGGCTGTCGAGCGAGCTGCAGATAATCCACCAGGACTGGCAGACGACGCCGGGCAGCATCTTTGTCACGAAGCTGCTGGAGATCAATCAGGCACAGCAGGCCACAGACAGGATCATCGAGCGTCTAGTCCAGGCGAGCAGGCAGATGGAGACCAAGGTTTGGCACACGCTGCGAACCAACATCACGGGTCAGATGCTGCAAGGGCACTTCAACGGTCCGTTCTTGCGGGCAGCGGCTGTGTTCTGCCGGGCAGCGCACCATGAAGATCTGATCTTGCGAATGATCACGCACGTCACAGGGCAATGCCGACAACTGAACAACGCCGAGGGTAGGGCATTTCTCGAGTTTCATAACGCGGTGTACGCTATTCCAGGGCCAAACGCGACATCGGCGTGGATCATCTTTTTCCATGCGACTTCGCAGATTCCCGAATGGGCTCCGCATTTGCTGGGGTACTATGATGGGGATGTGCGGTGCCAGACTGAGGAGTTCTTGCAAAGGGCTCTATTTGACTACGGGGCAACGCCTATCTTCAGCGAAGATGAAGGTGGGGAGCGCCGGCGGGAGAAGCTGGTCTCAGCAGCAAGGGAGCTGGGTATCAACTGCCTGTGCTATCTGCGTGACCACTTTCTCCAGCGACGAGTGCAGGTAGCCAGGGAGGTTGTGCTTCCATTGCAGCGAGTGGTGGCTCGAGCGTCGGCGTACTTCAACATGGAGCCAGATGAGGCCGGGGTGGACGAAGAATTTGCCCAACTCAATCAGAGTAAGTTGAGATTTCTACTTTTCATCTCTCCCCTTACAGAAATACCACCCTAAACAACAGAAATACCACCCTGAACATGCCCTTGCTAACCGGGATTTTCCTTTGCTTTCCGTTACAGACGTGCTCGAAGCGTTAAAGGGCATCACGGTGGACGAGATTGAGGAGGATGGATCCGGTATGTCGTGCGACGTTGACAGCGCCTCGGACACCTTGTCCCCTGAGTGGTCGTTTGACTAACCCCCCAACGCGATTTAGACTGGGATAATTCCTGCGGATCGTCGGGGGGCGAGCTCGAGGGATTGGACGCGCTAGTGGACTCCGAGATGTAGGACGTCTTGGGCGAGGCAGCTAAGCACTACTCTAGGGGGGTATGAATGGCGGAAATCCGTATGAAGATAAGCGACAGAGGGTGAAAGGCGGGGGATGAGATGATCATGTTTCAATCCATCTTGGACGGCGTGTGGTGGACATTCTACGCTTCACAGCGTTGTTTCCTTTTTCTCAGGGTTTCGGAACGCGGGTTGGAAGGGGGGTGTGGTGTGGCTCTGATACAGGGGTTCTGGAATGACATGAGATAATGACGTCTTACGAGGCTTGTTTAATATCTTGCTGCCGCCCCAACATTCCACCTTTTGATTTTCTTTTCTTTCCCCTTTCTTTTTATTTTATTTTTGTGGTCATCTCTAGCTACGGCCGCATGCTGCTTGGCTCTCGCTCCGTCTCTCGCAGCCTGGAGAAAAAATGTCTCAGCCGACTAGGCGTCTTGGGTAGCGTGAAGGAAACGAGGCAAGCGTTCAGAAGGGCACAGAAAGGTTTTCGGGGTAGGGGACATGCAATGAGGAATACCAGCTCTCCGAAACATGATTGACAATGGCACTTTAGTTCACTGATATGACTAGCGGCTGTGGGTTTTAAGGGGGTTAGAGGGCAAAGGAACATGAAGTGCTTCCGCTCTTGGGCCCCGATTGGTCCCATAGATGATGCGTATTATTGAGCCACATGGATGCCCTTCTTTTCTCATTTTTGTTCTGAACATGCCTGCGACTCTGCAGACCTGCTAGATGTCTCTTGTGAGGACATCCTTGTGTTTGGATCTTGAATCCTAGGGGCTTGGGCGGTGCCGAGGCATGTGGACGGAAATAGCAGACGAAGTATTCAAGCGGCCCAAGTTCCTATCACAGCTTGAGCCCTTGAGGTATCTGAAGGATTTTGGCGAGTGAGAGAAACAAAAGGCAGAGCGAGGATGACGAACGGTCTGATTCTACGATATACTGAATCTCAGATTTAGGCGCCTGGTGATGAGCTATTCTTGAATGCATACTGGCCCTGCCGGAGCTTCGGGTATCCAGAGAACACTTATGCATCCATCACATTTGAATGATCAACTCGATCTGACCACCAAATGATTTGATGACAGAGTTGGATCAATGATTAAAGTTAGTGTAACTTTCGAGACCCTTCAACTTGTTCATAGCTGCCGAGGGTACACTGCACACTACGAACCTTTACGTACTCGTACACTGCAGCCCATTGATCAATCAATGATGTGAAGTCACACTGGAATGCTGGTGTGTTCATAGCTCCTTCCCGGGACTGCCCAGGGCCACCCTTGCTCCTCCCCGGAATCACAGTTCTATTTTTGTTTGCAAGATGGAACGCTCTGATTGGTTGCTGGATTGTGCATCGCTCTTTCCCGCTCCAGGAATAGTAACGCCTAGAGTCTCCAGTCACACTTGCAAGAGCCGTGCTGCTGATAGCCGCCAGGCAATGCGTGCTGACCCCAGTCCGCCCTGCCGAAACCCCCTGTCAACCCGCAGAGAGCCCTCATCTTGGCCAATTGCAGCGCGGAATCTGTTCCAGTGTGATGGTCACCAACAGCAATCCCCCGCATGCATATTTCACTTCGAGGACAGCACCGACCAGGGTGTTTCCCTTGCCGTCAAACATCATTGATGCGTGATTGAGCTTCTCCGATGGCCCGCGCTTGAGGCATTCGCGGTAGCAACATTGAGCTAGTACTCGACTACCGAGTAATAAACACGATTGAAGCTCCCGCCAGCCTCTCGCTTTGCTGTGCTCCCCTGCAGGTTGCGTGCCCCTGGAGAAGCTTCCCGTAGCTAAAAAAAGCCATGAAACAAACGCCCCCAGAATTCCACGCCGTCATCCCTCGCCCTCGGGCTCGTTTCAAACCCCAACTGGGCCTTGCCGCCGCCGGCCCTGGATCGAACCGGGAATATCATGAAACAAAACCACTCTATTCGTAGAACTCGGGCTGCGTTGCCTTTTATTCGTCCGCTCCTTACATGGAACTTACTGTATTAAATGTTCCGCGCACTCTCGACTTCTTCGTCACATCCTGTGAGACTTCATATATCAGTTGCAAGCCACCTAGACTTGCATCTTCTTCAAAACCCGATTAAGAGTCCAGTCTCCCGCTTCCCTGAGCTTTCTTCCACCTACATTCCTAATCCTCAGTCGGCACATCGTCAGCCACACCCTCCTTTGCCCTGCCCCCTCCCCAACTCTAAGCTACGATAGTGAGCTTCAGCTGCTGCAACAGAGGCATTAATTTGCACATCTCTGCAGCCGGCCAAACCGAAGAGCCCCTTTCATTCTTTCAAACTGTCCAATCTCTTGCACATAGTACGCATATATCCAAACAACTCGAGCTTCATCGCTCCCCTTCCACGCACAGCACATACAACATTATGTCCCTCTCCAAGAATCGCATCTCCACGCCGCTCGAGGCTGGCACCTCCATCCTCGACACCCAGAACCTCCCCACCCATCTCAACGACGCCCTCGACTTCATCTCCTACCGCCTCGCCCGCAAGTCCCTTCACATCACCCTCATCGCCATTCGCCGCGAGTACCAGACTCCCACCGTTCTGCCCGCATGCGCCAGCCCCGTCTTCTCCCCGCCGGTCTCACCCGCCCCGACCATCTCCTCGCGCCTGGGATTCGCCGCCAGCCTGAAGCAGAGGCTGATGCGGAGCACCACCCACCCCGTGCTATCGTTGTCGACACATTTGAACGATGAGAGCCTACGCAGCGCCACCGCATCCCCCACCTTCTCCGTCTCTTCCATGTCCTCCGAGGCCTCGGCGTATACTTCCATGTCATCCAAGCCTAGCTGGCCGTGCACACCCGCCACGCCCGCCACCCCCATGTCGATGCCACCCATGACCCCCTGCACCACATCCTCCGTCAGCGCCGATTCCTCGGGTCCCATGTCTCCCAGCCCGTACGGCGTTAGGCTAGTATACGGTGACGTCGTATGCGGACGGGTCGAGTACATCGTGAGCCAGATCATCGAGAAGGCGAGGAGGAAGTTCGGCATCGGGTGAGACAAACTCCCGCCAAAACCCCCCTCTCCATATCCCGGGCCCTGTTGTTCCCCTTTAGACTAACAATCGGCGCTTCCAGAACCGACTGGCTGCCCACCGTGGCACACGCCTCGACCTACGGCCTCACCGACAGCATAATCCGCCGCTCCCTCGTCCAGAACGACATCCTCTTCGCCTCGAGCGGCCTGACACTCTGCTCCCTCGACCGCCTCTACACCTTCAAATCCGCCCTCTCGTCCTACTCCCGCACCAGGTGCCCCCTCCGCCTCGAGGATGCCGTCGACGAGCTGCGCCGCCTGTTCCTCTCCGGCGCGGGGCGCAAGGTGCCCAAGGCCGACATCCTCCGCTCCTACGACTGGCTGTCCGTGAGGGACGCCGCGCTCGCCGATGTGGACCGCATGTACAGGCGGGCGTACGGCGGGCCCGACGGCGTGGGCGCCATCGAGGGCATGAGGCCGTCGTATCTGGAGGAGCTGCGCATCGAGATTGACGAGGCGATGGACGAAATCGTATACGTCTCCGACGACGAGGATTACGACGGCGTTGACCCGCTGCCTCTATTGTTCAGGCCGTCTCCGATGAGCACGCCGACGCCCACGGCACCCACGGCGCCCAAGCTGCCCCTCCTCCGCCTGCAGACGAACTTTGACGCCGGGGGCAAACCGGCTGCCATCGGCAACAGCACGCCCAGCCCGGGTGGCGCGGGCTTGGGCGCGGGCGCGGGCGAAGACGACGACGGGGACCTCACGGCGCGCCCCGAGAAGTACAACAACCACGCCCTGCAACAGATCTGGCCCGCCGGGTCGATCGACGAGGTGCTTAGGGACGGCGGCGCCGGCGCCGGGGGAAGGAGCCTGAGGGCGTCCCACGCGTCGGACATGTCGCGGCTGGGACCCATGACGCCGAACGGGTACGACGATATCTCGCCCATCACGAGGGGGGAGTGGGGGTTCCTGTTCACGGACGTAGGGTTCACGACGAAGAGGGCTGCTGTGGAGACGTGTTAGTGGGGCCCGCGTGTACTCTGGGAGCCGGGGTTTTGGGCCGGAGGATGAGGGGGATAATCGTCTTGATGGAAAGGCGATTGCTCCTGTACAGATATCATGAATGTTTATCGCTATGACTGAAAAATCCATGTGCATGATAGAGAAGACTCAGGACCTCACGGACGGAAAACAAATGGCACACAGCATTCGCGTTCTCATCTATTTTCCCCCCCGGAGCCCATGTATTCGGCTTTATTGCGTGTTATCATGTGCCATCAGCGCGTTATAAATCTGTAAGAAGCGGCCAAAGCGGCACAATATGACAGGAAAGATGATAAAGGAAACGAGCACGATACAGAGGGGAAAAAATAAGTGCTCGGGAAAGAGAGCGGATGAGCTCGGAATATCGACTTTTCTTTGCTGCGCCCGCCAGGCCAGAAAAAAGAAATTCACAAAAAAAAAAGGTAGTGTTTCACCACCCATACCTCGCACCAGCGTCCTTTCTCTTCCCCTTGCCCTTCGCGAAGCTC
>JAXQGT010000530.1:0-11240 GCA_037040375.1 Basipetospora sp. M8501
CCAGCGGCGGTTTGGCGCCGAGAGCCGCTCCGAAGCACGGCGCCAGGCGGTCCTCAACGGCGAGGTCGATCCCGAGGGGGCCGGCTGCGGGGAGTGTGAAGTGGAGCTGCCGCCAGGAAGGGATTGGGCTGCCGATGTCATTACAGGCATCCACGCCCGCCCCAGTATGAACCACCTGCATATCCATGTGCTGTCGAGAGAGATGCACTCGCCCAGGTTGAAGCACAGGAAGCACTACAACTCTTTCAACACCCCTTTCCTCGTTGACGTTACCGACTTTCCCCTCCGCGACGACGACCCAAGGCTGCATCCCGAAAAGGAGCACCCCCTGCGGCGTGACCTTGTCTGCTGGAGGTGCGGTACAAACTTCAAGAACCGTTTCAAGGAGCTGAAGGAGCACCTGGAGGTTGAGTTTGAAGAGTGGAAAAAGTTGTGACCGCCTGGCTTCTGTGTAGTTGGCATTGTGCGGCGGAAAAGTGGGACTGGCTTGCTTTGCTGCTGAGCTTAACCTATGGCCTGTGGGCATCCTGAGCCCAAGGGGACGGATGCAAACTCGCCCGCAGTAGAGTCGGAGTTGGGGGGAGGCATCTTGGCTCCATTAGTCACCGGGCTGGTAGCGCGGATAACGGTGGTTTTTTATTTTGGCCCACGAAGAAGCGGAAACAAAAGGTACTCTTCTTTTACCCTTTGTCCCGTATGGTCGTATTCCCTCTGGAGGGCTGGTTCCTACCATCCCCGTGGCTTGCGCGATATCTCGATGAATCCACCACCGATGGATTAATTGGAAGAAATAGGTATACATGAAAACACCGTGTGCGGGATAAGAAAGAACCCTGATACAAAACACCTTAAGACGTGACATGACCCATTTCCAACCCTATTTCGATGATGGTGCCTTCAAGGACGGCCCGAAGACAGCCTAATCATAGTGGGAGAATTCCGCTCAACCACCCCTCACTCTCGCTTTGCGGACCCGATACCGAAGGGGAACCATCGTCTCGGTGTCTCAGCGTAGGGCGACCGGGTCTCAATCTTTGGGGCGGCATCAGCGGGTGCATCCTCTACTTCTGCAGCTTAGACCAAGTTGCAGAGAAGCAAAATAAAATTGAGCAGGTTTCCTTGTCGCGAGAGGGAGAGGGAAGTATGCGCAACAACAGAAGGGTATATATATCGGGCTTGCAGTTGAAGTCTCGCTACCCACGGTTACCCCAGCAGGGCATTCCGCAGGCGCAAGAAGTGGCGCAAAGTGGTACATCGAAGCTAGGGTAGGTAGGGTGAGGACTAACCAGATTCTTCTCCCTCACGTCCGCCGTTACTGGCCACTTCCGACTCACGCCGACTCCTCGGCGCTCTCCGCAAGGAAGTGCCCGCATCCGACTTTTGGTCCCCCGAGATACCAACAGAGGACAGATCCTCATCGCGCTCGCTGCGCTCTTCATCGCCAACATCGTTTGAAGCCTCGTCTCCGGCCACGTCCTCCGCCTTCGCTGCAGCAGCAGCGCCAAGCGGCTTACTGTCCTTCCTGGGCCGACCACGGGGCCGGCCAGTGGGCACGTAGGGCGTCTTCGTAACACCCCTTTTACCGCTTCCCTTGGGCCTGCCACGAGGGCGACCAGTAGGTACATAAGCCTTCTTCGCAACGCCACTTCCGCTACCCTTAGGCCTGCCGCGGGGGCGGCCCGTCCTGCTTATAGTAGGAGTGGCGGATGTGGAGGTGGAGGTGGCGGCGGCGGCGGCGGCACGGCCAGAAGTCCTCGTTGGGGTCGCAGTGGTGCCGTTCTTGCGGGGACGTCCTCTGCCTCGCTTCTGGGGCTCCTCGGCGGCGGGGGGGGTCGGGGCCATTGCGATTCAAAGTGGTGCGAAAGACACTCAAGATTCCTGGGGTCAAGTGGTTCTCTGCCGAAGGCGGTGGTCTAAGCTCAAGTAGGAATGCGCACAGGAGATGCAAGTTACGACGAGTGCTGATCAAGACTAATGACTTCGTCTAGAAGGTGTGTTTGAGGTGATATCCGATGGAGTGGGGCGATACCAATGAGGTCAAATGGAAAACGAGGATTGGGTTAATAGAGTTATAGCAGCCGAGTTCAGATGAACAATGTGTGGGCGGCGGTTTCCCTTTTATTATGCGGAAGAACACAACGCGTTCCAGATCGCGTCTCAACTTTAATCAGACCTAGCGGGAGTCGGTAGTGCAGTACACTGACCCTAGTGTGTGAAATGAGCAAAAATAAGGTACACTGGATGAATTACGAAATATGAACTTCCAGAAGCCTGACGGTCCGTTCACATATGCACACAGCTGTCAGTTGTACGCAGATTTAGCTTGTCGCTGGCATACCTCCATGAACCCCCACGGAAGTTGCGACTCGTAACCCCAGAATCGGGGCACCCGTCTTATACCGGATATTTCTAGCAATGTCGAATCACTAAGGGCGACTACATAACAGTGTAGCGTGTGCAGCTTCAGCCAGGAACAATGTGAAGATCCAGTACGAATTGCGTTCGACCACTGTGATCTTAGTCCACCGTCAGAGTCGTACAAGTACAGTGTCAGTGTACACCACAAGGGTGGTGTAGTTGCGCAGAGGAGTTACTTCAGTGTTACGTGCAGGTGGCCCAAGCTTCAAGACCTTCCATGGAACACCGCACCGTGAAGGTGTCAAACTCCCATCGTGTAGTTATATGCTTAGTCATTAACATTGGTGGTCACCCGGCCAACACTGAACATCGCTGCTGATGTAAACATATCCCCACCGCGGCTCTCCCTGGTCGTCTCCAGAGCCGAGTGTAGCACCATACTATTGGTGAGGCTCGCAGGGATCAAAGTAGCCCCGGAAAAGGACCCAACCCAAGATTCATTTCCTCCTACGGGCCGATGTGGATCATCCTTCAACTTCGTTTTCGCCATCTTGTTGAAGACATCGAGTTGACTCTCGCCGACATGGCCCTCGACCCGCGACTCATGCCAGCCATAGCCCACGAAACCGGAATGACACGGTCGTCCGCCTCCACCCCGTCGCTGCGATCGAGGGATGGCACTGTGCCGGCGCACGCCAGAATAGATGCAGGGGGCAATGTGAGGGTTGTGGTCCGCGTCAGGGCGTTTCTTCCAAGGGGTGAGAACATGAAAGCTGCCATATCCTCCAGACGAGGGGCTTCTGCGGCACAGTAGCACTGACTGAAGAGGGACAAAATCTCCAGAAATTGAGCGAAAGGCACAATGTCTAGTTCAGATGGACCCCGTAACGCAGGCGACTACGCTCCTTGTTCCAAGAGATAACGACGCTGCGAATACCAAGGCCAAGTCCCGCAAGGTCATTGAGGAAAAGATATTCACATTCGACAACTCGTTCTGCAGCCACGATCCTTCCGACCCAGAGTATGCCACCCAGGAGGACGTCTATAACAGTCTGGGCGAGGAGTTTCTCGACCATAATTTCGAGGGCTACCATACCTGCATCTTCGCCTACGGCCAGACGGGCTCGGGTAAGAGTTACACCATGATGGGCACACCCGACCAACCAGGCCTGATCCCGCGCACTTGCGAGGACCTCTTCGAGCGCATAGACCAGGCTCGCATCGAGACCCCAAACATAGCCTACAACGTCCGCGTGTCCTACTTCGAGGTTTACAACGAGCACGTACGTGACTTGCTCGTCCCCGTCGTGCCAAACCAGGCCCCCTACTACCTCAAGATCCGGGAGTCGCCCACCGAGGGGCCCTACGTCAAGGACTTGACCGAGGTGCCCGTCCGGAGCATCGGCGAGATCATGCGGTATATGAAGGCGGGTGACGCATCGCGGACCACAGCCAGCACCAAGATGAACGACACGAGCAGCAGGAGCCACGCCGTCTTCACCATTATGCTGAGGCAAATTCACCACGACATGGAGACGGACGAGACGACGGAGCGCAGCTCGCGCATCCGGCTCGTAGACCTGGCGGGTAGCGAGAGGGCAAAGTCTACCGAGGCTACCGGAGTACGACTCCGGGAGGGTAGCAACATCAACAAGTCGCTCACCACGCTCGGGCGGGTCATCGCGGCGCTGGCGGACCACAAGCATCGCGCGGGCAAGAGGAAGGACGTGGTGCCCTACCGCGACTCGATTCTCACCTGGCTCCTCAAGGACTCGCTCGGCGGCAACAGCAAAACGGCCATGATTGCGTGTATCGCGCCCTCCGACTACGACGAGACGTTATCAACGTTGCGGTATGCTGATCAGGCCAAGAAGATCCGCACACGGGCCGTGGTCAACCAGGACCACATCACCACGGCGGAGAGAGACGCGCAGATCGCGGCCATGGAGGAAGAAATCCGAAACCTACAGCTCGCCGTGTCAGACTCGCGGAGGCGCGAGAAGGACGTCAAGGACCAGGAGGAGAGGTTGGAGGAATACCAGAACAGGGTGGCGGCAATGCAACGCATGATGGAGGAGAGGTCGCTGGTGGCCGAGGGCAAGATCAGGAGTCTGCAGACGGAGAACGAGGCGCTGAGGCTGCACCTGAAGCTCGCGCTCGAAAGCATCAAGAATCCGATACCGGCAGTCACGGTAGTGGAGCCCGACGGCGCCGACGAGAAGGGTGGAGTCGGCGGGGGCGAGGACAAGGAAGATGTCGAGGAGGCCGAGGGCGAAGATTACGAGGACGGGTATTCTTCAGGGACTCTGCACGAGAGCGAGGACGAGGACATGGGCGAGGACATGCAGGCGCTGCTGAAGGATCTCAACATGTTCAGGAGGAAAATCGGCGACGATAAATCTAGGTTCCTCTTGGGTCCAGATAAGGCGAGTCCACTGGGTATGGCAGTGAACTCTTGAGCTGCCGGTTCGTTGATTAAAACTTGACCACTCTTTCCTTATTTGTGGCGATGTTTTCTTCTGTTTGTTTGGCGTATGGTATAGGGGAGGGGCATCATCGGAGCCATCGTCATCATGAATAAGCTGTAAGACGCTGATATCAAGTGGATCGTCAGAGTGTGGATGTTTTCGGCGTCGGAGTCTCTCGGGTTGTTGAAGACACGAGGCCGAACTTGCTACAATCATAGGTGCATTTCCAGGCCTAGGAAAGAGCATAAAGTTGTATTCCAATGCCCTTCGGCTCTTCTAGATCGTACGCGTGCTCTGGAGAATGAGGCAGTGGATGGTGTGTTGTTGTGATCAATGAGTGTCCACTGGAAACGATGATTAACCGAGCAGTGCTAGCTTACAACTCGCAATGTCCACATCATCATCCGAACAACAACCCCGTATCTGCGCGTTTGTGTACATTGTCTGCAGACAAGCCCCTCGCGTCTATTCCACATATTCATCCCCGTGGATGCTGCCTCGGATGGATAAAGAAGGTGGAAGTTCCTCGTCTCCGAAGATGAAGCATCTCGTCCTTGTCGGGGCGTGCTATCTCGACACCATCCTCAGGTGAGACGTGTTCATCTGCCCCAGTCCCTTGATTCATCTCCAACTTACCGTACTATCTCCTCACTTGGAGGACAGTGTACCATACTACCCAGAGGAAGACGCAAAGCTCCGCGCTCAGTCTCTCGCAACCCGCCGCGGCGGAAACTGCCCCAACAGTCTCCAGGTCCTCACGCAGCTTCTCGCCCTCTCCCCTACGACTACAAGCCAGCACCTACAGACACACCTTGTAAGCTGTTTACCCGACGCTGATGCCGCCGCCACGGCCAGGATCAAGGCATCGTTTGGCAGCGTGGTCGATAGAGGCCGAGGTGGACGGGGAGTAGACGGATCGGACGCCGGCCGTGAGGCAAGAGAGGCTACCATCGACTTCTCAACCTGTGTATACAGGAAGGGGGTGGAAGAGCCGGCGAGCAGCTTCATCGTGAGGAGCCTGGCGACGGGGAGCCGTACGATTGTCAACTACAACGGACTCGAAGAGATGACCCTCGACGAGTTCAAGGGGATAACGGCGGGCTTCGATAAGGAAGACGCCTCGTGGTGGCACTTCGAGGTAATGTTTGCCTCCTTCACTCCTTTACGCCAGCGGCCTCAACGCCGTGTGTGAGTCCAGATCCGACAACATCAGATCTTGGGCCACTTTCCACCCAGCTGCGTCGCGCCGAAGATGGCAAGCTGCTTGGGTCGGACGCGCCCATATCCACCATCTTTCACACTGAAACTGACTACTATATTTCTCGGGCTTCGCTGGCGTCAAAAATAGGGCCGCATCCCAGACACCACCCTCCAATGCATCCGCCACCTCCGTCACACCCTCCCCAACGCCAGAGTCAGCGTCGAAGTCGAAAAGCCCGGCCGACCAGGCCTCGTCGCGCTCGCCGAGTCGGCGCACGTAGTCTTTTACTCCCGGAGCTGGGCCGAGGTATGACAAGAGCCAACGAGAGCATACCTCTCTCTCCCCTTCCTTCCCACCTCACCCCTCCCCCCCACCCCTTCACCTGCACCTCCTGGACAGCTTTGCGGCCTTGGGTGTCCTGTCAGCCGCACTACGCGGTAAAAACGGGCGGTCGAGACGTGTCTAGGAGGGATAGGAGAAAGTGGGCCAAGCATATTCAGGAATTACTTCAACTCTTGCCGGAAAAGCAAAGTATTCGGAGATAGGTTTCATCGAGCTGACTCCGGGCCGCGCACTTCGCCGCGAGTCAAACGGGATGTGTAGAACAGAGGACACGCCAACGCGATCTCATGTCTCGAAAAGGAAACACCGCCAACAGCGTAAGTTTTCCCTAGTTGCCCTTCGGCAGCTCAGTCTCCCGTTGCCCAGAGGCGGGTGGTCGTGCTCCAATCAGCCTACATTACCGAAGAGCCAAACAAAAGCAACATGCAGGTGGGAAGGGAAAAAAAAGGAGAGAGAATCGTTGGGCCTGGGGTGGGAAGACGACAGGCCTCATGTTTTAGCCCACACCCCCATCCTTCGACTATATCTCATTCCCCTCCCACTCTGCACCCAAATTCGTGCTACCCGAGGATGTGCGGTCCAGATCCCGCAGAAGAACTGACACGCGCTCTCCCAACCTCCAGATTGCTAGCCCTCTGCACATGGGGCGGCCGGGGGGCCGCTGCCTACTCGTCGGAAGGCCAGGCAGTCGAGTGGCCGATGCAAGAGCTGGCCAGCGACACAGCCAAGGCCATCACTATCGTCGAGTAAGTACGGAAACAAGAAATACGAGATACACGTACGCACGCGCAGGCGCGCACACACACACACACACACACACGCGCACGCACGACACATAGGCAAGAAACACAGACAACGCAGCAAAAGAACATGTGCTAGTGTTGGATGACGTGTGTGCTAGGCAACTAACACCCGCCATGGTTGCCTCATAGCAGTGTCGCCTGGTTTTGCCTATGCTCATTTAGTTCTGAGCACCACACACAATTTCGGCGTTGCCTCGTGCCCCCTCCTCCGGGGGCACCGCCTTCCATTTCTCGATCACCGCGAACGTAGATGAAGACGGGACACAACGTCAACCCGCTGACATTGGAAACCAGTACTATAGGGGCAGGTGATACCTTCATAGCCGGAATACTCTACGGGTTGACCTGTCACTCCGACGACTGGGACACTCGGGCCAAGCTTGCCTTCGCCGTCGACTTGGCGACACTCAAAGTCCAGCGGGAGGGTTTCGACCGGCTGGGCCTGGATGCAAAGTGCCGCCTGTGATATGGAGGCGGGGTGGGCGGCAAGCGATGCGCAGTCGCGGGTGTGTCTCCTCTGGGCCTTTCCCCGCCAAAACGAAGCACAGCCGGTGGCGGGCGGACGGCGGCGGCAACACCAGCATTGCAGCAGCAGCGAGCGTAGGTGGATGTACCCTGTAATAGGGCGCGATACCAAACGACCATGGTATATCTCCCCCTGGCCTGTAGGCATGTACGATTAGGTGGGGGAGGGGGAAAGGGGGCGTGGAGAGAGGAACACCATCCCTTTGGTCAGATGACGCTTTGCACTTCATGCAAGCCTGTAGACACTAGGTCTACGAGTGTGCAGTGTGTACTTTTCCTTCCCTGTAATGCTCATTTTCAGGCAGCCCCTTCAAAAGGTGGGATGGACGACGGCTGGACTGGGGTGACTGGCCCTTGTCATCGACAGTTATCGGCTCCAGCGGACCTTGACGGGGCATGCCGTGGGTAGGAGGCGACATGGTGGAAAAGTCAAGAATACAACAGGAACCCAAGACGGAGCACATGAAGGATGCGCATGAGAATCGCCCTGTGCCCGTCCCGGCTCGCGGTGTGTCCGTCCCGGTAGACATTGGACGAGGGGTTCTTCGCTTAGCCCGCCACCCCCTGGGAGGGCGGACCAGGTACGTTGTTCTGCACTACGGATAGAGATGCCCTTTTGCATCTCCTACCCGTGGAGGGGGGCGGAGAGGGCGAGGCACACTCTTACCTCCAAGCTTCGTAAAGAGGAGAGGAATAGGGCGACGGGAGCAGGTCGGTGCAGGTCGAACGAATGCGTCATACTCTTTTCCTGCTTTGCAAACCGACCCGTCTCCTAGACATATGGACGAGTGGTGCGCAATTTATCGAGCAGTGTACTCCGGAATGTGCTGGAGCACTCCCGTCCTCGTCGTAGAACCGACATTCCGGCATGTCCCCCTGCCCGACCCCGGAGAAATTAGATCAATCGCACTTGATTTTTGTGTCGCGCTTTCTCTGCCAATCTCATTACTAGGGGTGTCCCGTCAGCGTCCAGCGTGTCTGTCGGGCCAGTGTGAGAGAGTGAAAGCGGGGAGGCACAAGAAGCGGTGAAGAGGGGCCGAATAATGTGGTGGAATAATTAGTGTATGTACTTTCGCACACGTCTCCCTGTGCACTCTGTCACGGCAAGCCAGGTTGACCGCCCACCAATAACTGGGCGAGTGCGAAGCCGGCGGTCGCCAAGAGACAACTATTGCTTTTCTCCTTTCCTGTCTGTGTCTGCTGGCGGGTGCAACACACACTGCGCCAGATGTGAGTCTGGGCGACCCGCCAGCTCGTGAAAAGCACTCCAGTGGTGCACATGGAGCAGGGTCCAGTCCCCCTGGATGATGGACAAAGCGGCATGGAGTGTCTCGTGGATGAGTGAGAATGAATCGAGGCAGAGAAGAAAAGCAAGACGGGGGATCGAGTGATGACGAGTGTGAGCGTGGCTTGAGATCTTCCTTCCATGATCGACCCACCACGACGTCCGCAAATGAAACTGAGATACTGAAGAGCGATATTGATGATTTGGAAGGCGTGTGTCCTGCCTGACTAGCTGTGTGATGGCGGCTAATAATAGGGATAAGTATCGGTATATCGAATGGGACGTGGGAGGATTGGTTTGCACTGAATGCAGCGTACATGTCCACTGCAACCCAGGCAGTCATAGTGGAAGCGGACGGGCAGTGGTGCCTACGTCCGGAGTACACTATCAAAATGTCCTCTCAACAGGGAGGCGGACAACTCAGCCTGTGTGACATCATCGGGTTGCAGTCGATTGCACCGGTCGAAAACGGAACTTGACACACTGCTGGGCGACACATCGTGTAGAGTATGAACAAGGAGAAGAATAACCCAGCGACAGGATCGAAGTGCCTCCCAGTCTGCACTCATACTTGCCCTTGGCGTGTATGTGTTTACTTCTTCAGCCATAAGATGCATCCCTCGAGGGAGTGTCTCGTACCATTACGTTCAGTTCTCCAGTCCGGAACGGTGTTCCGGTTGGACTGGGAACGGGACAGCACCCTGCTCCACCGTATATCATTGATGTCTTCCGTTGTGAGGATCCGTTATAAACGACGACCAGGGCCTTTGACTCTGTGTGTTCGGCCGCAATGGAGTAATGCAGCGTAATCTCACACAGTCGATGAATCCGCCCGACCTACATGCCGGTTCGAGTCCTGTTCTTAAGGGTGCCACAATGGAGTATCGATACGGCAAACTCTCCGAGGCACTAGGGTATGGCTTTACCATCAACTTCACGCATCAATTGATATTGTTTGACACCAAATGGCGCCGGTCTTGGCCTGAAGATTCGCTGTGGGCATCAGCGGACGGGCTTCATGTCGAAACCCGCCCTAGGAAGGAACCGACACTCATGCCTAGTGTAGGCCCAAGCGTTAGCGAGCTCGCCTTCCCTCGATTGACGGGCAGGCACCATATTATCGAGATCGACCGTGATCCTCAAGGGATACTGGTTATAGATGCACTGTTAGGTCCGACTAGTCAGAGCCTGATCACTCCATATTGGCGCTGACACGGCTACAAGAGAACGTAGCATTTGCATCAGCAACTGAGGGGCCGTGTGGGTGGATGTGGATGTGAGGTTTCCGCAGATCCTGGGCAATGCACTAACATGATAGTGGCATCTCCTGCTCGACATGAGATGCACGCGCCCGATGTGAGGAGTGGTCCTAGAGTGGAAGAGGTAGTTGCCCCCCTTATTGGAAGGGTTGATGGCACTCGATATCCTGTGCTGTCTGCAACAGAAGTGCTCTTGATGCGTACGACAGTTCATATGCAAGTAATCCTCGAATGGGATGATTGTGGATGTCCATTTCTGGCACTGGGGATGAAGACCACCCTAACGGAGTACTCCGTATGGTGTGATGGACGGACTGGAGTACGGCGGTACACTGAAACAACTCGCATGCAGTTTACTGTGCCCAGGTACACGTATTACGGATGGCTGGGCCAAGATGTCCTGTCGTTCCAGCGCCGTTTGCAAATTAGCCATCGGTCTTCGCCATCTGATCAAACCTACGACCTTTATGGAGTGTCCCCCGTCCCGCGTCTTGAAGGCGCCCTTGTCGATCTTCCTCATATTAAACAATCTAACGATGGGCACACGTTTGTATACTCTTAAGCTAATACCAGGTACTCGTACTTCCGAGAGAGATATCGTAGAGTGTATCGTAGTAGGCCTAAGGCACAGGCACTCAACTCGCTCCATAGCAACATCCCATATTGCTGTATAATATAGATAGACACTGGAGTCGCGTATACGAGCAAGGCCGGTGGAGGAATGTGTGAGTGGTGTACGAGTAGTGCAGAGACTGATCAACATCACTGTGCTTGAATCAGTGAAATGATATTAGCAGGTCCGGACCAGGCTCAGGTATTGAGAGCGCAGCATTCCCAGCATCAAATGACTTCATGTTGACTCTGTTTGCTGCGCGGCCATTGGCGTGGCTCTGCGCCGCCCTCGGGTTTCATCGATGCTAGCACTCTTGAAGTGTAAGATCCGAGAATCGAAGATCCTTACTGGACTGCCCTGCAATCTAACCGTACCCTACACCGTAC
>JAXQGT010000531.1:0-10951 GCA_037040375.1 Basipetospora sp. M8501
CTTCGCTCGGTCCTTCCACCCCCTTCCATCTGCATCTTTTCGTCACCCCCAAATGCGGAGGAGCCGGCATTGTGGGCATGCGGCTGGAGGGGGTGGGAGGGTGGTTTCGCCGGGCCTACTACGGGTTTCTGCTTGATGAACGTTGCTTTCGCGACGTCTGCATCCATCGTTGTATTATTCTGAAATCTCGTCTCGTCCCCTTGGCTGGTGTTCTTCCAGGCGAGATTTGTCCCATCTGCGCCTTAAAGGCCGTTGTCTCAGAGAAACAGCTTCGGCCAGGGATTGCAGCCAGAAATACGCATTTCCGTCAAGTGACGATGGAAGGGGTCCCGCGAAGGGCGATTCCCGGGCCTGAGAAAGCTTTCGTGGTCCGTCTCTACCTGATCGCCTCCGGAGGGAATGAGGTCCTTTGTCCTACAGGGTATTGGACTGTTGCTCGTAGTCCGAGGTCAATCTTCAGTCCCGGAGCAAGGCTCTCACTGATCTAGTGGTTGCCACTTCATTCCTCTATGGTCCCAGATATCAACCCACCTGCGAAATTCCGAGGCCCTGTCGATCTCAACCCACGTGAGGGATCAACAGGGCCCCGGTTTGGGTTTTCACAATCATTCGCCAGGTGTTCACCTGGAGCAGAAAAGCCCGCGCTCTATTCCCCGGTGCCCGGATCGGTGCCCGGATCAGGCGTCCATATTGAACTTTTTTCTATTGTTGGCGTGTAGTCACATTGATCTGACCTGCACCGATTCTCCACACGAAGGTCAATTGAGTTTGTTTCTATTCTTGGAACCCCATCGGGCATATATGGATCGCTCGTGTCTCGATCCGACAACACGACCGGTGTTCTTGGGCGAGTGGAAGCAATCTGCCCTAAATGAGTTGTAAGCGAGATGGCGAGTTGTCAACCCTCTGGGAAGAGAGTGTGTTGAGGGGGACCATCTTTTTGACACTTCCCCTAGTCTCCGGTTCAATGGCGCCCAGTCAGACTTGGCAAGGTACAGCCGTCCCAATCCCCTGAATTGACGTTTCGATGCTACCTACCTCCTACTCCGAGCCCTGTGGACACCGTGAAGGGTTGCACTTGACGCCGCTTTCAACGTCAACCCTTGTTTTGACTTCGTCCTGCCCGGTTGACTCAGTCTCCTGGATTCTTTTCGAGCGCTGGGCCTCTTGGACTCCTGGCATCATGATCCCACGACAGGCCTACCACTCGACGACGAAGCTGCATCGACAAGACTTCGCTATGGGTATAACTTCATTTACTGGGCATGGCGCTATACCTTGGCGGGCATCGTCACCTTATGTCGAAACTGTCGTTTAATCTAGAATATCGCATAGCTGATGGCCAAAAATAGCCCCCTTCCCCTTTCCCCGTACTCAACCTTTTTCTTCTTTTCGTTCCGCTCTCCCAATGCATGGGACACGAATTTGGGCCACCATATAGGCACAATCTAGCAGCCGAGACCTCATTCGATCGCAGAGCCCGTCCCTTCCCATCTACCCATTCTCTGGTTCGCAAAGGGCAAATATCTGTCTTGATGGCAGATGGGACGCGGGACGAATGAAAAGTCGCGAGCCAGCAACTTTCACCCGGTTAAAGTGTTCGCCCCTTACCCCCCGGGTAATACTATGGTCAGAAAGAGGGTTTCCTGCTCTCACTTTCATCTATTCCAGATTAAACATATATGACATTTTCCTCGCTACTTCCACATGGAGACCCATCTGGTGATGGCCGCCAGCTATGCTTCGTCCCGGCGGGACCTGGGGAAAGGGAGGCGACTTCTGGCTTGAGCTACGAGATATATGGTAATTATCTGGGCGTGCTATAAATATTTTCTTCCACTATTGAGGCCCTCGTTTGTAGCCATTTTTCACGATATTATGACCCGGTGGCAATCGTTTGGCTATTCGTGCAATATACAGGACGACTTTATAACGACCGGGAAGTCCTCTTGCTCTTTTCCTCTTTCCCTGTTTGTTCATCATCCACGCCTCATACAAGGGAGAAAATAAAACAGTTCCGCCAGTGCGTTTCTGCTCTTGGCTTGCCTCTAGGCGCTCTTTTCCCACCCACCCTCTTATACGTATATCTCTCCCCCGTCACTCCCTTAGGCTGGGCAAGTGCGTATACTTCCCAACCTCGCACATACAACCTTCGCCATGAAGACCAACACATTGGCCATTCTTGGCCTGGTCGCCGCCACACATGCCCTCCCCGCACGAGACAGGAAGCCCGAGAAGCGGCAATTCGGCTTCGGCGACGGCGCCGGCTCTGACTTCTGCTTCGGCGGGAGCTGTGGTGGCGGGTCCGGTGGTGGCGGTGCCGTCGTCATAAACCCGGACGACATTGCGAACCTACTACCCCCCGGCGTCACCCTGCCTCCGGGCTTCAGCATTCCCAGGAAGCGCACTCCCCAGAGAATCGAGTGCGGAGAGCGCGGATCGTGCAACGACGACGACGACGGTTACGGGGGGCTCCAGCCCGATGACCCGTACCCCGGCGCGCCCATCAAGCCGAGCCTCCCTCCTATCACCGTCATCCCCGGCGGCGAGCCCATTGAGGACGAGGAGGAGGAGCCCGAGAAGCCTGACACTGGTTACCCGGGCTACCCTGACAAGCCCGAGGAGCCTGAGACACCCGACTACGGTGATGATGAGGAGGAGGAGCCCGAGAAGCCTGACACAGGCTACCCTGGCTACCCTGACACTCCCGAGGAGCCCGAGGAGCCTGAAAAGCCCGACTACGAGCATGACGAGGAGGAGGAGGAGCCCGAGGAGCCCGACTACGAGGACGAGTATGGCGACGACTTCGAGGACATCCCTGAGCAGGAGGTGACCATCGAGGACATTATCGAGGCGCAGCAGAAGCTCCTCATCATGGAGCAGCTCATCGACACGCTCCAGGACCCCTCCCAGATCGCCGCCATCGAGCGCGCCATCAAGCAGACCCGCGAGTTCCTCAAGAAGCACGCCGGCTACGACGAGGTCCCCGTGCCCGGCGGCGGCGGCATCGTCGTGCCCACCAAGCCGCCCAAGGCCAAGCGCAGCGGCGACAAGGAGGACGTCTTCAAGCTCTTCGACGCCTACACGGAGCTCATCGCCTCCGACTCCTTCACCAGCGGCAAGAGGCCGCCCTACCCCGTCTTCCTCGCGGCCAAGAAGCTCGCGCTCGTGCTGATTGAGCACGGGTACGAGGTCGACCCGCGGATCTTGGGCGCCTGGTCGTCGTTCGGTTTCGGCAAGCGCCAGGACGGCATCTTCGCGCTTCCCGGTTCGTGCGGCGTGGATGACATCATCGCGCTCGAGACCACGCTGGCGACCATCATCCTGATCTACGGGACGGACCCCCCGCCGCACATCCAGGCGCTGCACAACGCCGTCAACGCCGCCCTCGTCTTCTGCCACACCGCCGAGGCCGAGACGGGCGAGATGGTCCCCGAGGTCCCCGTCCCCGGTGGGCCTCTTGTGCCCGAGGTGCCCGAGGACTCCGAGGTGATCGTCGACGACTACGAAGACTCCGAAGTCGTCCCCGATGAGACTGATGATGAATCCGAGGTCATCGTCGATGACTACGAGGACTCCGAGGTTGTCCCCGACGAGACCGAGGAGTCGGAAGTCGTTCCCGACGAGACCGAGGACGGCGAGGTCGTCCCCGACGAGACTGAGGATGGCGAGGTCGTCCCCGAGATCCCCGACGGCGATTCTGACTTCTTCCCCGGCCGCAGGCGGTCCACTGGCGGCAGCATCATCCCCCAGATCCCCGTCGAGGGCGGCGGTATCGTGCCCAGCATTCCCGACGGCGGCTCGATTGACGTGGCAGAGCCTGTGGAGGGCGAGATTGACGCCGACGAGACCGAGGATGGCGAGCTCGATGCTGACGAGACCGAGGATGGTGAGATTGATGCTGATGAGACGGAGGAGGGCGAGGTTGAGGCTGATGAGGAGGAGGAGGAGGAGGAGGAGGAGGAAGTCGCTCCTAAGCCCAAGAAGAGGGATTAGAAAGCCAATGTTTCTCTCCACTCTCAAAGGTGTTGTAAATGACGGTGTGAGTGTGGATTATTCTTTGCATGTTCTCTGTTGACAGGGAAGGGGGTCTTTACACTGTCATCGCGAACGGGGGCATTAGGATGGGGGTTTCTTTGACTTGACGTTTTCTGTCACATTGATCTCCGACGTATCTTTTCCTTTTTATTCTACCATATTATCTTACTCTATGTCCATAGTTTCTTTTCTTCATATCTCATAGTATATTCAAGTTTCGGGTCTCCAGCCTGCTCTCCAATGTCTTAGCCTGATGAAATTATTTGCGTGAATATCTACAACGAACACCGTGACAGCCTGAGGAGCTCTCCAACAACGATGTGCCCTCCAACGGCCGACCAAATGTTATTAACACGGTCAAGTAAATCTATACTAGAGGAATGGAGTGCCTCTAGCCAAAAGTATACTTCATATCCTACTTGAAGCGAACAAACCTTCCTCTTTCTTCCCATCCGTCTAGAACTTCCAGTCGCCCTCATCACCAGACGCTCGGAAGCCATGTGGCTTTTTTTACTTTCTACACATATGGGATCTGTCAATAGGGTTCGGTACAAGGTTTTCTTCCTACCGGCAAGCCCCTAGTCGGCGGAGGCACTGAACTCTAGACAATACGAACAATCAAGGTTTCCGGCTGCGTAGCTTTTTCCTGTTTAGAAGGGAGGCTCCACGCGAAGAACTCTCACTTGTTCGTTTCATGGGGCTGCTTGCACTTGCGGAAGTGCTCCAACATCGGACGAAAGATAAGATAGTGGCCTCTTATGATGTTTCTTGGGGGGGTTGGACGTGAGAAGAAGATGGGCGGCGTCAAACTTTGAGATCCTCACCAGCCAATACTCTTTGTCTAGAGAGCAGGCAATGGAACTCAATGAGACGCCGCTAGGCGGGGGAACATTAGTCGGTATAAGCAGGGAAACCACATGCTCAGGTCTGAGTCATGTTTGGCTACAAAATCACAAAACGGATTGTCAAAAGTTTGGTTGCTAGGGCAGTAGTAACAAAGAGAAAGGCATCTTTCCCCCCGAGAACGGTTGTAAGACTTGGCCGCGAAGGGAGGAAGACCCTGCAGTTGGCCCCCTAGCTTCACTTAATAGCAAGTGAGATTTGAAACAAGAATCGCCTGAGAGCCTGCGAACTGGCCTGGAGATCGCGGCCAATAGAGAGTAGCAAAGAGTAGTGAGAGCCATCCTCCACAGAGAAGTATTGCGTATTCGCCGGCCCTCCCGCCACGCCAGACAGATTCCCAGAGCTCGTGGCCGCCTCGTGCAGGTGTGAAAGGCCAAAACCCGTCATCGATAGCAACTTGCCCCAAGTAGTTGCCAGGTTAGGGCATTTTGACAGATTAGGAGTCTCAGCGACCGCCGGCCCTTTCCCCCCTAGCCACCCGAGTAACACTTCTCTCTCTCGTTGTAGACCAACATGAGCATTCCGGGGCGGCGGCAGGCATCGCGCACAACGTCCCACGCGGTCAACCAGTCCGATACGACCTCCCTCAACGCGGCGGTAGAGGGCTTGCCGGCAGAGCGATCGTCAATCAAATTTCTAGATCCCTTGGCGGGAGCTTCGATCGCCTCGACTGCCTTCCGCTCGTGTTCGCGCAACTTGCTCCTGTCTAGACCCTTGAGAAAACTCGGCCAGTCGCTGCGTAGGTCAGGAGCGTATGGCTGCAAGGGGGGGCAGACTTGAAATAGCCGCCAGTCTACCGCCTCGCTCGACATGTGGATGCGAATCTTTCTAGACGCGGAGCGCCACTGATGCTCGAAGTCAAAATTAGGGATAGGGGGTCGACTCTCTGTGCTGTAGCTATGTACGAGGGTCCGCAATTCGTTGTAATACTGGTAACGGTCGCCAGGTACAGAGATATCGACCATCATCTGAAGCCGTTGAATGGTGGTGGCATCGGAACGAGACGGATTCTTAAGCAGGGGAGTCAGTCGTGATTGAAGCCGAATTCGAGTCAAAGGAGTCCAAGCTCAACAATGCGGGCCGGGGAGTAAAATCGGACGGGAGGACTTGCCAGCTCTTGTGCTAATTTCAACCACTGTAGAGGTCCAGCACTCGCCGCCGAGTGATAAACTTGGGCATGGCCCTCGTCCACTAGAGTATGCATGGTCAAGTTTATCCTCCGGAGGAGCTCGTGGTCTTGACGGAGACGATCCGGCGGGAGGCCATCAAGGGCAGCCCACTGAGTCACGATGCTATGCTAGAGCCGGTGACTGAACTGAGCTACTCCCAGCAATGCTCCCGGAATCTGCAGAGAAGGGAAAATGGATACCGTTAGCGGGAGGTTACACAGAGGAAGGATTCCTGCGACAACATACCGCGAAGCACTCATCTGCCACACTACACGTAATGCAGCAATTTCCAATGCTATCAGGGGAGCACGGGCGGATAGGGCTCTCGTGGTTTCCTACAATGCATTCGAAGCAAGGAGGTTACCCGTCGAGGGTCAGCCAGCCCTTCTCCGGCGAGGGATCGAAATGTATGGGGATGCCTTCCAGTAGTGCTACCAACCTCTCGATCTCGGACTGAGCCCATTGGGAGGTCATCTTGACGTCGAAGAATCCACAAAGACGAAGGCTTGCAGATGATGGGGGAAAGAAAAGAAACAGTTTGCGCTTCCGGTCACCGAGGTGAAGAAGCCACGGTTGGTTGGCGGCTTGGACAAGAACGGCAACAACTGCAGAAACGGCAAGAACTGCAGGAACGGCAAGAACTGCAGGAACGGCAAGAACTGGAGGAACGGCAAGAACAATGGAAAAGAACCTGCTGCTCTTTCCTCCACGCTTGAGGCGACGATAGCCACTTCGGCTTCTTCTGCCCGACTAAGTCGTGCCTCTCATACTTCCTGCACCTTGCTGCTGTTCAGCCCAAATGGCGAATGGTATGATGGAGGGTAGGCAGTTGTTGTGATAACCATGCGCACATCTCCAGGTCGGGTGGATGTTGATCAACATGAAGAAGACGTGCGGTGCAGACTTATGGAGGACGAAAGCACATTACCCGCAATTATATTTTAACGAAATACAGGGTTAATTGATGTCTCGGCAAATATTAAATTAGTCCCGGCTACGGGGGACGGTTGCTGTAGGCATCCGGCATCAAAGTTCCCGGAGGGCTGAAGTCAGTTGGTCGAACCGCTGAATTGCGGGGCCGTTGAACGGTAAGCCGGCTCCGGAGCTCACCGGAACAAGTGGGGCGGAAGGACCGAAACCGTGGCTCGCCCCCCCGGCGGAAATAAGAGGCTAAGGAGATAATCGATAGCTTTCATACTCCGTGCACTGGTCACTCCCTCAGCTCGGACCCGAAGAGGAAAAGTATATGATAAAGCCAGTATCCAAAACCTCCTTAGCTTTCGAACCGCGAAACTGAAGCCTTCAGGCTTTTTGGGAAGGAGCAGCAAACTGGACCTTTCCTAAGCTGAGCCTAGATCCATGGCAAGTACAGCCTCCCAAGCTCTGTGCTCTTTCCAAGTCGCGAAATGTCACCAACCTGCAGGTGTAGATTGTGGGCTCCTCCGGAGGAAGGTGCCAGGCCCACATGGTAGCGAGGATCAAAAGGCAGCCACGAAGCGGCGACCTGCAAGTCTAGGTCTCCTGCGTGGCGGCTCCTCCTCGCAAGGTGATAACATCAAATCTTTTCGTGTTGGAAGATGCCGCGCAATCAGAGGCCGGTGAACTGCATTGTGGCGGGGTTATCCTCTGGAGGGACAAAAAGGGAGACGGGCAGAGAGCGAGGTGGAGCAGAGGCAGGTGAAAGGAGGACGGAGTGGCCGTCGGAATGTTCTCCAGTGCACACATGTAATCTTCACCACAGCCACAGCAAGATGAACGAAACACAAGACCCCTTGACCAGAAGAAGCTAATCGCACGCCGCTCGGAGCCCAGAATCGGCAACTCTGTATCGTGAAACGGAAACGCATCAAATCATCTCAGAGGCGGGAAACCAGTCGACTTCTCCACTAGAGAGCGGGGTGGCCAGGGTGGCCAGGGACGCCAACCAGTCTAGCAAGTCCCGGTTGCCCTTAACATCTGATCAAGCGTCTTTGAAATGAACTGCGCAACGTGTGATGTAAGGCCCCTCGGGGTAATCCAGCCAAGCCCACGATGCTGCAGCACCGACATCATCCAAAGGAACATGGAGGTAGTTGGGGGAAGGTGTGGGCGAGAACGAGGTCGCAAGCCACACCCTGAGCATGATCTGCAGCTCTCCGAATCGAGTACGCCTTCCGCTAGCCACTGGGTAGCATCACATACCCTGGCTTTCCCTCCTCCCCAGTGACCCAATGCAGTCGACCACCCAGGCCCCGAAGAGACAAGCCTCCTCCGCCATACACATATGCCGCCGCAAGAATGCTGCAATCCGCACATCAGCCATCTCCTATCACCTGCCTTGACGAGCCGAGAATAGCAACGTATGATAAAAGAAGAGGGTAATCACGCTGATCTCCTTTCCCACACACTCAATGTGGGGAGGCAAGGAAGGAAAACACCCCTTCGCAGGGTTTCGACAATATTCATATGCAACAGACGCATGCTTCGCAAGCCACATACAGACAAGCCCTCCTCCTCTCTCCAATAAGGCACGCGGTGCCCGTAAGTTGAGAGCCTTCACCGCCATCTATCCCTCGGGAACCCCACCCACTTCCCTTTCCAATTCGAAATCCATGTCGGCATTCTCCATTCTCCATTCTCCATTCGCACAGCCCGCATAAGGCAGGGTGCTAATGCCATTGGTCCCCCGAATCCACGAGACACTCGTGTCTTTTGTCTTCGCAGATGGCTTTTCCGACTGACTTGTCGGCTGGGAAGCGAGCGACCTGGACAAACAAAGGGGCAGGCAAAGCCAAGGGTTGGTGTGGATCATTTTTGGGGTAGTTTTGGAGGGTGGGAGAGACACTTGCCTCCCGAACCATGATCAAAATAGCTCCAACGGCGTTCGCGGCAACGATCAACTGCCGCTGTGAGACCCGGCAGACAGTCTAGCCGACTCTCATCGCTTCTAGGGGCGGGGCCCCTCGGGCTTGATGTTTCACGCCTGGAAAGGGAAAAAAAAAGAAGAATAACAAGGGACATCTCCGAGTTAGCAAAACCCAGGAACTTGTTTCCTCAGCAAGCGAGAGGACAGGCAGATGCCGCGACTTTTGTTTTTCCAAGGCTAACAGCGGCAGTTCGAGAAAGAAAAAATTCCCAGGCACAGGACCGATTCTACTCATGGGTGTTTGACCCGCGGAGATGGCCCTAGACTGGAGGTCTGCGTCTGTCTAAGCCGTCACTTTACTTTTTTCTCTGGGGGGAGAGAGAGACATGGTCGTAGCTGTGTAATACCCGCCAAAATATTGAGGGGTCGTTGGGGGTTCTCGCGCGGCTGACCTCGTGCATGAAGGCTCGTCAACTCACGGGGGAGGGTGAATGAGACATTTTGGATATCTCTTCTGGTCCCTCAGCCCCCCCGGGGTTTATGTCTTGCCTCCTATAAGCAATCTTGAATGCTTAAGACTTTACAAAGATGCAGGTCTTCTTCACCGACCAGTCCCGAATTGAAGACCGAATCTGGGCAAGAGTGACCAGCGAGGTCCTCTTCGGTCTAACCGGGGGGACGCCATGCGGCCAAAAAGGAGAGCATTGGGGGAGAAAAAGCAAAGAGGGAAGAAGAAAAGTGCAGCGGCAGTCCGATAAAGATCCAGCCACACCACGGCGGCGGTAAGCGCGAGTCCTCCCGTACTCACGCTGACACGAGCTTGAGCATGGGGGGGGGAAACATAACAGGGTGATGGAAGATGCTGACTGCAAATAGCGTACTGCAACTACTCTGTCCGTACTTAGTTGACCGCTCGGTGCGTCCTCCCCCGCCCCCCCCGTCGTACGTCTAATAGTCACCGTTCTCTCCTTTGCCAAGCGAAGAAGCTCCCTCTCTCACTCATGTCCCCACTACCTCGTACATGAGTGAGAGAGAGAGATTGAGGTGAGTGGATGGACTGCACTGCAAGTTCAGCTTCCATGCAAGCAGCCATCCCTTGGCCCCGAAAGAGAGCAAGGAAAAGGTCCGTGGAAGGGCAGGCAAGCTTGACTTTACCCATGTAAGCAAAGAAAACACATGCTAAAAGAGGACATGCGTCTTATGCCCCTAGTGAGAGGACGACTGCATGAGCAGCGGGCGGAGTGACGCAACATCGGCCCTCTCTCCTATCATCGATAATGAGGCACGAAAGACCCGCTCTCCCGAGAGACGTGACTGGCTGGCGGCTTCATGCAAGCACTTGGGGTAACTGAATTGCCAAAAATCCTGATCCTATGCCCCTCCAGGACTAGCGGCAAGAAAAGATCGGGATGCATCAGGGCCGCAGGAGTTCAAAGGCAACCCAAACGCAGTGAGTGAGTGGATCGACGTTTTGTTAGCTGCATCGACACAAAACAGATCGGGTTCTCGAACAGAGGGCGGTCGAATTCTGGGGTCTGGAATATACAAGCGGACGGGGGAGGTTGTATTATAGTCTGTGTTGGCGCGTCATGAGCTCATCTTGCTTTTGTTTAGTATATGCGCTACGCCTGCGCTCGTTCGTCATCGACGATGCGCCCTAAGACGCTCCAGTGTGGCTTGCTAGAAATGGGGGAATGAGAAAGTTTGGGGGAGGCTTGGGGCAACGACAACGGCGTATCATCGCGATGTTATCCTTATTTGCGGCGTACTACTTCCGTGCTACGGGTGCCTTGGACAGCTTCCCCAGGGGTCGAGACCGAGCGACAAATCTTCCAAATGTTGGTGCTCGTAGTACTTTCGTACATCCTATCCTATAGATGTGATGATTGTTCTACCCAACCCCCCCCCCTTCACATTCTATTTGTTAATTTAGGTAAAAGTGTTTTTTGTCAAGATACTTTTACACCATCACAACAATATATGCAATTAGTCATCG
>JAXQGT010000532.1:0-10938 GCA_037040375.1 Basipetospora sp. M8501
CCGGCCGCCCCGTCGACAAACCCCTCCTCCCCCTCATCGCCGTCCCCACCACCGCAGGCACCGGATCCGAGACCACCGGCACCGCCATCTTCGACCTCACCTCTCACCGCGCCAAGACGGGCGTCGCCCACCGCAACCTCAAACCCTTGCTCGGCGTCTGCGACCCGCTCAACATGCGCACGATGCCGAGCGCCGTCAAGGCGAGCTCCGGCCTCGACGTGCTTTGCCACTCACTCGAGAGCTGGACGGCCATCCCTTACACCGAGAGGAGCCCGAGGCCCGACGACCCGCTCAAGAGGCCGGCGTATCAGGGCGCGAATCCGATCAGCGACGTCTTCTCCATGCACGCGCTGAGGAGGACGGTGCAGTATCTGCCGCGGAGCGTGAGGGATCCGGATGATCTGGAGGCGCAGTCGGAGATGTTGCTGGCAGGTACGCTTGCTGGAGTGGGCTTTGGGAATGCAGGCGTGCATCTCTGTCACGGTATGTTTCCTCCCTACACCCCACCTACCTCCCCTTTCATTACTATCACAGCCCCCTCCCTCCCTGTGGAATGGCGTCAGAGAGTATTAGCAAAAGAAGAAAAAAAAAAAAAAAGCGAAAACGGAAACCGCTGACGCTAGGAAAATCAATATAGGCATGTCGTATCCCATATCGGGTCAGAACCCGGGGTACCGGCACAAGGGCTACGTGAACCCCAATCCCCTCATCCCGCACGGAGTCTCCGTCGCCGTCACCGCCCCCTCCGTCTTCCGCCTCACCGCCGCCTCCAACCCGGACCGCCACCTTGCCGCTGCCGAAGCCTTCGGCGTCGACGTCTCCAACGTGAAGCGCGAGTCGGCGGGCGAGGTGCTCTCCGAGGCCATCGCCAAGTTCCTCGACGAGCTGGGTGACCAGCCGCGGGGGCTGAAGGACCTGGGTTTCACGGGCGGGGATATCGAGGCTCTCGTCGAGGGGACGCTGCCGCAGAGGAGGGTGATTGTGCTCGCGCCGGGTATGGCGGGTGGAGAGAGGGATAGGGAGCTGCTGAGGGGGTTGTTTGAGGATGCGATGGAGCGGAGGTAAAGTTTGCTGCCGCCCCCGGGAGAAGGAGTAAATTCCGGACTGGCCTTATTTCATGGGATCAGTGACGACCCGGAGTTGATCTAGAATGAGTACATTGGTATCATATAATATTTTCCTGAGTAGGCTGTCTTTCGTCGATGCCCTGTCCTCTGCCCCAGGTCGATTTCCAACATGCTGTGCTGTGAGCAGACGCGACTGGTGTACTCCGGCGGTCAACACAACCCTCGTAGCCAAGTTCAGTGTTGGTTCCGTCGCTGGTTTCAAGGAACGCTACCTGGAAACCCGAGTAAACGCGAGTGTAATTGATGTACCTGCCCCTGTGACGTGCTTCCTGTATATAACCCGGAACTTCCTACTTTCTAGCGCCCCAAGGCTCCTACCGATCGGTGCACTGCATCAAATGTTCACAAATCAAGAATGCGGCACCGTCTCAGACGATGCGCTCCGGCTCCGGGTCTGGAATTGGGGCAGTGTAGCGCGTGGCCGCGCACGCCATTCTGCGTCGAGGGTTTCTGGTCGGTTCAAGGTACGGCAACATGGACGGCTTGGCCATGGTAATTCAAAGTACCGGAGACCTTTGCCCCTTGGACGGCGCGGGGGGCACGACTGCAGTAAAATTATGCCGAGTCCCGCCTCCCGTTCTTCTTTGAATCCTTCGAGCCGCACCTTCTGACATTGACCAGACCAGCTTATCGTCGGAAACCACCAGTCGGGGGAGAGCGATAAAACCCTGACGCCTTCCGTGCCCCACCCCAACTCCTACGTGCCGTCTCCCCCGACCCCTCCATTTGGCTGCTCCTTTCCATAAGGCAGCTGCTTACAAATTGACCAATCTGACTGTCTTCTTCCCCTCTCTACCAGTTTCTTCCTACGCCCTTCCGCCCCATCGACGACAGATCTGGACATCCCACCGCGAATACTCTACGTGGAAGAATGCAGGCTCACCCTACTCCGCACACCTGTCCACTCGCCCTCACAATACACCATACGCTAGTCGTCAACTCCGGCCAGTGACTCAAGCAGCAGTCAAGGTAAGGAGTTCGAAGTTACCGCATGGTAACGTGGTCTTATTCTTATCCCTTGCTCAGTCTGCCTACACTGGCGGGTACATGCCTCGCCCCGCCAGATAGTGTCCCAGTTCTGGGAGAGCCCTGGTGTGAAGGCACACCTCTGCTCAACCCTTGGCCAACTACTCGCCCAACTTCCACCCTTTACACCACCTTGTCGCTTTACTCTTCTTCCGTCTTAGTCACTAACTGAAGATTCGCAGCGACTGTAGACTGCCCTTTACTCAATTCGCCACTTGCAGTGTGAACTAGTCGACTCGTGAGCGACTGGCCCTCGTCACTTTCGAGAGTCGTCGCCTCTTCCTTTTTGTTCGTGCAGCTCTTTCACCTTCTTCTGCGAGGTAAACTCGTCTATTACCCACATACCTACTCAACCTCTCGCGGCCTTGTTGCCTGACGGCCGCCGAAGGATCGATACCCTTTCTTCGTCACCTAACTCGCATCTACCACCACCGCGTTGTGCGCCCTTTGCGGCACGCCGCAGTTGTATCTTCAAGATGTCGTCAAGCGACTCATCCAACACGAATACTCCCTACCCGACCTTCCCGACCTTCCTATCCTCCGAACAGCAGCAGATCCTCTTTGAGGCTTTGATTGGCGGGCAGGAGACTAAGAATCCTCCCAACCTTCTGACGTCGGACAATCTGAACACCTCCACGGCGGCCCATGCGCAGAATCCCTATTATGGCGACTACCAGGGAGGCTCGTTTATGAATCACCTTGATAGTAGCTTCAACCCCGATTCGAGTTTTGACTTCGACATCTCCAACAGCAATTTCGCCACTGCCGGTGGCGACGCTGACAGTGCGACGAAATCGGATACCACCACTGAGAACAACGACTCGCCTGAGAAGCGACCAAGAGATGAGGATGGAGACGGGGCTGAGGGGGCAGGGGGGAAGGACGCCAAGAGAAGGGAGAGTACAGACAAGGTTCCCAAGAAGCCCGGTCGGAAGCCTCTGACTTCAGAACCCGCGTCGGTGAGTTATCCGCCACATTACTCACCAGTGCCAGCAGTCTTTCTCGTTCTATCATGCACTAACTGTTTTACTTTCTCGAAGAAACGGAAGGCGCAGAATCGACGCGCCCAGCGCGCCTTTAGGGAACGGAAAGAGAAGCACTTGAAGGATCTGGAGGAGAAGGTTGCGTCGCTGGAGAAGAAGTCGGAGGAAGCGACGGAGGAGGTGTCCACCCTGCGCCGCCAGCTCGAGTCAGTAACCGCCGAGCGCGACGCATATAAGCAGAGGATGCAGCTATGGGACCCAAGCCGTTCGGTCATGCGGGACCGCCCCGCGGCCTCGGGCTTCTCCAACTTTGCCGTGCCCGGAATGGGGACCGATTTCCAGTTCGAGTTCCCTCAATTCGGACGCCTCCCGGGACCCCCGCAGACCAACGCATCCCCAAGAGCGGACCGGCAGAATGCGTCGTCGATGAGCTCACCAGCGTACCCATCTCCCGCCACGTCTGTCACGAATGGCAACAGGAAAGATACCTACGCCAAGGCAGATGCGCCTAACCAGAGGTCTTCATCTGGCATGGAAGCGCAGAATGGGATGGGAAGAAGGAGTCTGGATTCCAACCATTACGGCATGGCCAGCGGCGCCTCGAGCTCGCCTTCCGGTTCTTCCAATTCCAACATGGGGGCAAGCTCTTCGTGTGAAACGTCGCCTGAGCCGATCCACCAGTCGCCTCTAGGCTTCAAGCCCCTGGATACGATGACTACTATTGGAGAGGAGCAACCGTCTCTGTTCACGGGTAGTGCGAAACGTAAGCTATTCAGCCTGCCCCCCTCACCCATCAACGATTCCTAATGAAGAATTCACATGCTGACACGCTTTCCAGCTGCGCAAACATTTGACAACTTTGGAGCGGATCTGAGCTTTGACTGGCTAGCGCAGCAGCAGAATGGCGGCCAGTTCGAGCCACAGATTTTCAACGATTACCGCGACCCGCAGGCCAACACACTAATGGGCATGGCGTTTGACGACAGCCTGTTCACCGACGCGCTCGACGCCGACTTCTTCACGCCGTACAACATGCCGCCTGTAGAGCTGCAGCAGAGCGAGCCTGTGAAGAAGACGCTGATCGACCAGATCAGCGAGCAGCAGAACGCCATAGCAGAGGACCGCACCGGCAACAGTGATGGCAAGCTGATCTGCCCCGAAGTCTGGTATGTATTCTTCGAAGGGATCCCATCCAAGCTGAGTATCTTTTCTAACAAGACTGCCGCGAGTAGGAATAAACTACAAGAGTGTCCCAGGGTGAAGGCTGGAGAGTTCGACCTCGACGGCTTGTGTACAGAGCTACAGGCGAAGGCCAAGTGCTCCGGGGAGGGATACGAGGTGAAGGAGCAGGAGTTCGAGAATGTGCTCCACAAGTACCTTGGCGAAGACTTCCTGAAGAAGTGCAAGAACAAGGTGCCGCAGCAACAGCAGCAGCAGCAGACTGTCTAAGTTATCCTGTACTGACCATACCTCGTGTTATACACCTCCACGGGTTGCGACTTGTCTTTGTGGTCTTCGCCTCAGCGTGTGCTATACAGATATTCCTCTCAGTCCTTTTGTTTTTCATGTGTTCTTTCTGGGATCTCTTGAGTCCCTCGAGTCGTTTGGGTGTTTGACAGGGAAGGAATTCTCGAAGAGGGGCAAACGGCGATCAAAAGAAAAATTACCCATACCAAGGCGGCTTCTCTGGATTTTGCGCCCCGGCTGATACTTTAGTCTACAGGCCAGACTGGGGGCATCTTCAGACGGAAGGTTTCACAAGGCTTCGGTGTTTTTTAGTGTGACGGACATCTTTTTCGAGTTCTGGCAGAGGTCAATGAGTTTCAACGTCGGCCGCTACGGGCGACATGAGATTACGATTAAGACAGGGATTGATGCTGGTGAGGTACATATCTCAGGTCAATAGTATCGAGTTTACAAGCGGCATTCTCGGAGGCGAGGGGTGTCTCAATGAAATCATGCCTGATCACTGCGTTTACTTCAGGTCTAAAAGCTGTTCGCTGTCCTCAATGCCTATAGTTTGGAGGTGTTACCATCGAACATGGTGGTTCTGGGGCCCAATGCGATCGGTTGGTCGAGGGGCGCTGACGTCATGGGATTGAGCGATATTGACCCAATACCATGCCGAAGGCCACTGTGAACCTGTCAGAGGCCAATATGAACCTCAGTATCCCTGGTCTTAACGATGAGGGCTAGCTTGGCGACTCTTTTCCCTCGAGTCTCTGTACGGGGCAGGAATGGATGTCACATGCCACCAGAGGACTAGGGTGCGTTACCCTGAGCCGACCTAGGCACCAATGTATTCATATGAGAGCTGTATTCTTGAAGGCATGAAATACCCAGAGAGTGATGAGTGCCGGGGTTTGTCCCCCCACCCCTTCAACACGTATAAGATTAATCTCAACGAGTGCAGTCTTTACACTAGTGTCTTGGATGCATGGCTTGTGGTTTCTCCTCGGAAGGACCCTGTTTCCGTAAACGTTCAGTTCTGCTCCCAGGTGTAAAATTGTCACGGTTTCCCTGATGGCCTTGGAGAGCTGCATCACTCTCTGGCGCTAAGAAAGCCTGAAAGCGACCAGACAGTACCCTTAGTTACACACTCGTAGAGAACTACATTATGCAGCAAGTGATACTCGATTCTCTGGTAGCTACATACCTGGAGGACTTCAACTGTGTCCAGTGACCGAGGCGCTGGACGGCCGTGGGCGGTGACTAAGCGGACATGTCCTTCGTCCACTTACACTGTGCCCCTTTCTTGGCATTCGGACGCCCCCGCAACGACCCGCCAACAGCACACCCACCACCTGCCTCCCAGGAATCCACAAGGTTGGAGCATCAACCCCAAACCATCCGAGCCGTCTGGACTGCATGCCTTCGCAATCTTCTTTCAACCCGGCAGAGCCAACTTATGACATCAAACACCCGAACAATAGACGGATATCTCTACCAACGAACCATATCTAGCCGTTGCCCTTTCGTGTATCCATCCTGGCAGCCCGCCCAGCATGGACGTAGCATACGACCACATCCAGGAGAACTCCTTCCCCAAGACGGAGGACGAGGAGCCACGTCGCAAGGATTCCGTCGGGGAGAAGGACCAGGCGGTGCAGAATGAACCCACCCTGAACGAGGACCTGCAGGAGGCATACAAGGCCATCTCGTCGAGCGCATGGGGTGCCAAGATCGGCGGCTTCTTCGGGACCGTTGTGAAGCAGGTATGTGTAACGGGTCCCCACAGTCCCCGTCCCCTGGAAGGGGGGGCATCTTGTCTTGTTTCTTCAGTGAAGCGACGATGACGGACGGGAAACTTGGAGGGGTGTCAAGAGGGTTAACATCAAGGTATAATATCAGGGTGAACAAGTCTACACGCAGGCTCAGCAAGAGCTCACGGCCGTGAGCGGCGAGGCCACCCGAGGCTTCTCCGACCTACGATCCACCATCATCAACCGCACGAGAGCACTCTCCCTGACTACAGCCCAGCCTGCGGGCTCCCCGGGCTCTGGCCGCCATACGAGCACGACCCAGGAGGACAAGGACAAGGGCGGCGCCACGCCAACGACGAGTCGCAGCACCCCGGCCGCCCCCGATGCTGACGCGGACTCGGAGGAGACGGTGCTCTCGCGGTTCAAGTCCGAGGCCGCCAAACGCTTGCACGACCTGCAGCGCGCCGAGGACGCCGCCGACGAGGCGCTGCTCCGCTTCGGCTCGAACATCCGGGACTTCCTCCGCGGAGCGATCACGATCGCACCGCCCTCGGGCGCCGACGATGCCCAGGGCGGCGGGCGCGGCGGCAGTGGCGCGGTCATGTTTGAGAGCAAAGACGCCCAGGGGAAGAGGGTGATCCACACGTCGAGGTTCGACGCGCAGCTCCATGTTATCCACACGTCGCCCGACGGCTTTACCAAGGATCCCGATGCGGGCGAGTTCGCCGCGTGGGCGGAAGGGTTCGACGTGGATCAGAAGACGGCGGACATTAGCGGCGATCTGGCGCGGTACCCTGAGCTCCGGGCTACGATGGAGAAGCTGGTGCCGGATACCATCTCGTACAAGGACTTTTGGAGGAGGTACTACTTCTTGAGGCACAGTATTGAGACTGCCGAGGCGCGGCGGAGAGATCTTCTCAAGGGTATGTGTTACTGCCTACGTTTGCCCCCTTATTTTCCTTCTCGGCTCATGATGATTATCCCCCCACCCCTCTCCCTACTCTGTTGTGAAATACTTGCTAACGACGTCGAATAGCGGCCTCGGCTGAAGACGACGTAGGTTGGGGTGACGACTCCGACGATGATGACGACGACCAGGCGGGTCCCAGCAGCGAAGCGATCAAGCGCCCCGGCTCCACGGGGTCATCCACGACCATCCAGCCCCCCGCCGCCGCCGCCGCCGCCGCACCCGCCGCACCCGCCGCACCTGCCGTAACCCTCCTGAAGCCCGGCGAGACGACGCGCAAGTCCAACGACGAGAAGTCGCAGGCCGATAGTGACGCGAGCTACGACGTCGTGGGGGCGGCGTCGGGCGTGCCCAGCCAGGCGCCGAGCAGTCCCAAGGATACCAAGAAGGACGACGACAGCGACGAGGACTGGGAGTAGGCGTCTCCGGAGGAAGATCGCTGCGAGTAGCTTCTTGGTTAGGTTGGGGGGACTGGAGGGAAGGTGCCGCGGGTTTACATTGCCTCTCGTTTCTTCTCGATCCCTTTTTATGGCTACAACTTTTCCCCCTTGTTTCGTTTTGGCGCTGGGTATAAGGAGTTCCGGGTAGCTTTACTCTAATCTGATGGGCTGAAAGAAGCGTTTCGAATTCACGGCTCCTCGGAAATATAATTCCAGACAGTAAGCATTATGAAAAAGTTCACCGTAAACTCCGAACCGCTTCTGTGGGCAAATCCCGTAGACGCTTCGTGTCGATGCGGAGAGGCAACCCGCCACTCACATCTCAAATCTCCATGTTATTAGTTTAAATCCCACCACCACTTTTTTCTTTTCCCTACCTCTTTCTCGTGACCTTTGTGAAGCCATCCTCGTCAACCTCAGGCTCTGGCTTCTCCCTCCTTTGAACAAGCGGTGGCGCCTCGCCCATCTCGTCATCGGAATCATCCCCGCCGCTCCCGTCTTCCTCGCTGTCATCCCAGTCCGTGTCCTGCTCCGCATCGTCCGCCTTCTTGTACTCGATCTTCTTGCCCCGGCCCTCAACAAACCTCTGCCTCATGAGCTCCACGTTGGCGAAATCGCCCCGCGCGCAGTCCCGCCGCAGGCGCACAATCTGCTCCGCGATGCGCCACAGACCCACGTCGTTGTCCTCGAGGACGACCTCGAACTCGTCCGCCATGACCTGCTGGAGGAAGTCTTGTATGTAGATGTTGTCTATGTCATCGTCCTTGCTGCTGCTGGTGGGCGCAGCCGCGGCGCCCGCCGTCACGGTTGTGTTGGAGGATGAGGAGGATGTAGTGGTGGTGGTCGTCGTCGTAGGGGAGAAGGGAGGAAAGAGTTCGGATACGGCGCCGGCGAGCCAGTCGCGCTTGTCGGAGGAATCGGGCCCGCCGAGCTGTTCGCGCACGGCGAGCGTCAGGTCGGGCCAGAGGTGGAGGGCGTAGGCGATGCCCTGTTCGAAGTTCGTCTGGCGGACTTCTGCGAGTTTGAAACGTCACGTCCGTCAGCGGGGGAGTTGTCCTTCATTTCGCTAGCGGTATCGAATGGACTGCGGAGCCATTACAAGGTACTACTCACCCACGGACGGAATGCTCGTGGCTGTGCCTGTGTCAGCCATGGTAATGAAGAGAAATAAGGGTCCTAAGGAAATTCGGGCTTGTCGTTCAGATGGAGGGGCAGCACGTCGTTGACTTCAATTTTGTCCGAATTTTTGGTGGTGATGGAGGGGCAGCACAGTGTGTTGATAATAAACATTGGCACTATATGGAACTTATATAAGCATAGATCAACGGTTCAATTCAGTTTCTTCCAACCCGGTCGTCATGACATCATCACGGATTTCATTTACGGACCAGACTTTACCGGATGTGCCGTCTCGCCATGTGGTTTCCATGTGGAATTGTCCCGTCGCCTTAGTAGACTTTACGCTCCCCTTAAACTCAATTGCCCCCCTGGGACATGGCATTGATGTTCGCAAGGCCTCTCAGTAACCCCCGTGAAAACTATGGGAGAGTTTGATACTTGGTATCACAGTCGCTCTTTGTTTGAAGGACGTTAGTCCATCCCATCCCATAGCTTCGCATTGTCACGGTAGGATGAAGTCATGAGGCGCCTCACCACCACTTCCGTATCGTTGGCCGTCGCGCCGACGGTCATCAGTACATTTTTCTCCCATGTAAGCCGATTCGTCAACGGCCCAAGGAAAAAGCCTCCCGATTGTGGCTGTCCCCCCCAAAAAAGGGGGGAAGACAGGAGACGTGAGACTAACCAATGATTCCTAGTACCTTGACCGCGAGGCCCAACGCGGCAAACCGACAGCCTCGCTGGCCTACGACGAGGGCCTCCACCTCATCCGCGCCTTTCTCGAGCACGCCTCGCACCACACAGTCGAGGAGCTCCAGGCCTTCACCGCCCAGTGGGTGCCCCACCCGCAATGGGTCAAGGTCATCCACGCGACGGTCCCCGACGCGCACCTCGCCCGCGCGGCGTCCCTCCTGCAGACCCAGCTCGGCGACGATGGGATCGCAAAACTCGGCGGGCGGGATTGGTGGCAGTGGCGCAAACCTGACAGCCCACTAGCGGCGGAGTGGATCGAGATGCGCTCGGACTACCACGCGAGGAGGAGGAGGAAGACCCACGACGGCAGCGGCGGCGACAGCGAGGGAACTAACCGCGTGATGCTATACGTACACGGCGGCGCGTACTACTTCGGCAGCGTAGACGAGCACAGGTACCAGATGCAGCGGCACGCGAGGAAACTCAACGCCCGGGTGTTTGCCCCGGAGTACCGCCTCGCGCCGCAGTTTCCGTTTCCCTGCGGCCTGCAGGACTGCCTGGCGGCCTACCTATTCCTGCTGGAGACGCAGGATCCGGGCACCATCGTGCTGGCGGGCGACTCGGCGGGCGCGGGCATGGTGGTGTCGGTGCTGGTCGTGCTGCGGGACCGGGGCCTGCCGATGCCGGCGGGCGCGGTGCTGATCAGTCCGTGGGTGGACTTGACGCACTCGTTCCCCAGCGTCGCGGGGGTGAGCCGGCTCGATTATATCCCTGCCGCGGGGTTCCACCACAAGCCGTCGATGGCGTGGCCGCCGCCGAACGATGACGAGATGGTGGTTATCCGGGAGGAGGCGAAGAGGATGCGCGAGAAGAAGGTTGCCAAGGCCTCATCTTTGTCGCCACCGCCGCCGTCGTCGTCGTCCAGCCGGAGCAAGCGGGAGACTCCAGAGGGCGAGCCGAATGGATCGATCAAGGCTGCCGTGGAAGGTTCTGCCGCGCAGAAGAGGGCTGCGGAGGATGATTTCCGGCGTCACAGCGCGACTGTGGCGCGCATGTTGCAGATTGAGGTCGACGGCAGGGTTGTGCAGCTCAAGGACCAGATTCAAGTGAGTTTCTCCGGCAATCATCTTCTTGTCAACAAAGGCAGATACCCAGTCCCCTTGAGGGTTGTGACTAACCTCCCTTCCCCGCCCCGGGGGTTTGTGGCTTAGATGTACACGACAAACGAACTGCTATCACACCCGCTCGTAAGCCCGATCCTACAGCCCACTTTAGGCGGCCTCCCGCCGCTCCTCATCATGGGCCGAGGATCTATAGCTGTGATATCATATTTGGACATCTCAAATGGTTTATAATTTTGTAAAAGTGTTTCTAATGATT